>VZTL01063957.1:100666-111433 GCA_013400535.1 Scopus umbretta
GGTGATGGGTGCTCCTTCTCCCGAGCCTGGCGGTTCCCGTCTAAAATACCGTAAAGGAAATGGTGGGGTCTAAACGCGGGGTCAAAATCGAGGCTGGTAGCTCCCGGGGCCATGCTTGTCTGCGTGGTTGGGAATTTGCTGGGAAATGAGGACAGGCTCTGCGATTGCGGCCGCACGGCGTTGTGTAAGATGTGCAGATGTTCTCGTTGCCGGCCTTCTGAAAACAGCAGAAAACCCATTTTCCGCGAAGATCGCATTTCTGCGAAAGGGGGACGCCGTCCTTCCTACGGTTGGCATCACGCCAGTGTTTCCAGTACTTTTTTTGTTCAGCGACCGCCACCTTGCTAATGAAAGCAAAGTGCTCTGTCGCCATTGCCACAACATACAGGTATAAAATGTATGTTACTAAACCTCTACAAAAACCTAGGTGGAAGCTGAGGGCTCTGGAACAAAACAGGAGGCGTGTAGGATCTGGCAGAAGGTATTTGCTTTAATCTTTACTAGTAAGAAGCCGGCAGCTTTCACAAAACAAGTCTTTAGTTGTATTTTGTATCCGCGCAAAAGAACAATGTGAAAGAAATAACTGCTTGAAAGCCAGTCTCTTTTTTTCAGTCAATACCGCGGTGTTCTGCCAGGCCAGTAACATATTGTATTTCTGGGTTTCTATAACAGAAGGGAGGTGTTTGTGCCTGAAAAATCATGTTCAACTTCAGAAGCATCCTGAAGATACTACAGTTCCTGAAATTACTTTTTTTTTTAATTTTTGAGAATTTCATCTTATTCATATTTTCTCCACGCAAAAAAACGTTTGTTGGGGAAATAGTGCTTATTACTGGCTCCGCAAATGGGATTGGAAGGCAGATTGCCTTAAAGTTTGCTCCTTTGGGAGCAACCTTGGTTCTTTGGGACCTTGATGATGAAGGTAACAAAGAAACAAGCAGGTTAGCCCAGAAAAATGGAGCTCAACGAGTGTTTACCTACCACTGTGACTGCAGCAATAGGGAGGAGGTCTATGAGCAGGCAGACAAGGTAAGATACAGCTTCCGGCTTCTGATGTGGCTTCTTGCTTCTGAATTTTTTCCTTCTTTTTAATAGTATATGCTATTGAATTTTTTTTTTTTTAAACTGTACTATTCACTAAAGGGAAGTCATCATGTAGGGCAATAACTTTCTCTTTTTGACAGGTAGCTTCTAGATGGAACTTAAACTATGTTTGCAACAAAGTAACTGGGTTTAATCTGTTCTGTTGAGATGTATCCATTTCCAGTCGTCATTATGAGATGGTAACCTCTTTTAGATTAAGAGTATGATGAAACATACAGCAGAGGTTAACTCCATGAATTAGTTTGTTTAGGATTTAAAATTTCTTTAAGATACCAAGACATAAAAAAAAAACAAAAACAAAACAACCAGTGGAAATTGTAAGGGGGGGTCCTTTTTTTGTCTATTTGTTTACAAAACTGTAGTTCTGTAAGGGTGATGTGGGCTGTAATGGTTTCAGAAATATCATCAGGATGTGGCTGGTCTCCAGTCAGATTGACTTATTTTTTGGTCAATCCAGCTGGAAAGTAAGGAAGAGAAGGAAACATTTTAAATGAGACTCTTCTGCTGTGTTGACCTATGCTTTATAAACTTTTTCCTTCTATTATCAGAGTGTATAAATTGGACATTAAATTAACATTATTAATTTTTACTTGTCCTTTAATATATAGTATAACCTCACTTATAATCCAGTTACCCACTCTGGTGTTTCACCCAAAGATAAATTCTTTTGTTAAATTCTCAGTATATGCACTTATATACATGACTCTCAAGTCACATCTTTGATATTCTGTGTCTGAAGGCATACATCAGAGAAATTAGCTAAAACACTTCATGACGCGTGAATGTTGACAGACTGTTTTGGAATAGCTTTGAAATGTAACATTAATTTTCTATGAGTTGTCAGGGGGCGCTCTTTGTTTTGTGGTTGTTGCTTTTAATTTTAACCAAAACAGATTAATTCTTTCTGAACATGACTATGAAAATTTGAAATAAGTATTTTTTTCTCAAGAAATGTTCCCAGTGAAGAGCACTTCTAAAGGGTAAGTTGGATTCAGTATCTGTAAGTATCTGGAACTGCAATTCTCATGCTTGCAGTCAACATGGAACTTTTTTACCCTCACTTGCTAGCAGCATTTGGGGCACAGCCAACTAACAGTGCACCAAAAAAAAAAAAAATTCCATTTGGTGCCATTGGTTGTAGATGTTAAGAACCACAAGTGGTATCCTAGTACTACTTGGACAGTGCAGGCAAGGATATATCATATTATAATAGTATATCTGCAGAGATGAGCAAGTTGTTGCGTGTTCTGTACTGACCCAACACGCAGTGTTCAAGGAGGACGATCTTTGCCAATTATTTGGGCAGCAGAGATTATGTGATCCTCACTGCGCAAGACGTTGATCATGACTCCTGCAATTTTGGAGTAAGAATCCCAATAATTTCAACAATTTTAATATCTGTTATGACTTCCCAGCAAGATGAAAAATCAGTCTGAGCAGCCTGTGATCAGTACTTCAAATGTAACATCTGATCTTTATTTGCAATGATACTATAAATCAGATGGCAATTCTCCTAGAATCCTCTTTTTGCAAGAAAAAAGCTCACTTTAGAATTTACCAAGATCAAGTGTCTTTAAAAAATAACACTTTAAATTGGCATTAAATCCCTCTTCCTATAAATGCTATCCGCTTCTTGCAAAGACATGCACCAAAATGATTAGTTTAAGCTTTTGTAAGTAATTTCTCTGCTAGACTTGCCTGTTGTTGCTGAACATTTTTAAATGCTTTGTTTGTTCTTAGTTTAGCAGAGTCTCAAAATGTTTGTTTTGTGCACTCAAGTAGTTCTCAATCTCCAAACACATTAACCGAATCAGGCACAGGGCTCCAGCCTGCCAAATTTGCTGTGCCCATGTCAGCAAAGAGTATTCTGAAGTGCACAGGCTGACCTACAAGCAGTAACTCAAAGAGCTGTTTCAAATTCAGCAATTGGTCTTGAGGTGTTAAATTATTGTTAACTCTACCAACATTTTTGTAAGTATTTGCGTGAATTGAACGTTCATGTAGGAGCCTGAAATTTTTTAAAAGCAAGAGTTTTTCAGCCAGGGGCCTCCTCTATTCTTGGAAATACCTGCAACTTTTGATTGGTAATATAAAAAGTCTTGAGCGTGGACACAGAAGATAAAGCAATAGCAGAAAAGTTAAATTAATTGCTTTGATTTGGGATATTCGCTGCAGAAAAACCTACATATTTTCCCATAGTGGAAGCTTTCTTTCTAGGAAGCAAATCAGATCATTGAAATCCATAAAGAAGAGGTTTTAGAATAAACTGGTGAAGGGACACTGATCAGGCAGTGTCCACCTGGGAATTCTGAAGGAAATCAAGTATGGACCTGATAAGCTAGAAATGTGTGTGTTGTGTTGGGGCGGGGGTGTTTTGCTATAACAGGTGTTCAAGGAACAAAGAGTAGCAAATATGCCAGTTTTAGAGAGCACTTGAGAGGATAAAAAGAAGCCACAAATCTGTCTTACAGAAAATCAGTAGAAACAATAATAAAAAGAAGAATTAATAGACACCTAAACAAATAGATAATGAAGACTAATCAGCTTGACTTTTTGTAAATGGAAGTCAGGCTTCCCACATTTTTTGGGGTAGTGATTAAACAGGTCAAAGGAAGCTGGATTAAATGAAATTTTACCATCGGGGAAATTCTGTTGTCATGTGAATAAAAAGAGGATCGTCCTATGGACTGACACAGTAGTTAAAAGGTACAAGTGGGGAGAAAGTACAGTTATATCCCACAAAGGAAGAGTTGGGTAATCCTGCCATACTCAGCAGTGTCTAGATTTGCATTCATTTGTGCAGATGGAAAGGTGCCACTGTGTGAGCCCTGCTTGCCTATGACAAGGAGAAAGGCTGACACAGCTGGAGGAGTATCAAACGAGTCTTCACTGAACACTGCGGTTCCATGAAAGAGCCAAAACAAAGTCAAGTGTTGGGGCAACAGATCCAAGCACCTATTTCCAAATTGCCAGACAGCAGCATATCTGGGATTTTTATGGTTTTGTAGTCATTCTGTAATTTTTGAGACACCACATAACCATTTGCCTCTAGCACAGAAATCTCTGCAGTGAGCCTGTTCTTAGTATGATAAGTAAATCTTGGCCATCTGCTCTGATAGAAATCCAGATCATGGAATAAAACCTTTTTACAACAAGCCCAAATGGATTTAATGGTGATTTTGGCCTTTTCTTCTAGTGATGTTATCTATTTATTTCATGATACATGCGTCTGTACTCAGAGGATTGCTATCCCCCAGGGATCTGTGCTGAAATCTTTCCTGTTCAGTAGAAATGATCTGGAAAAGGGGTTGAATAGGCTCGGCTGAGGAATACAGATTCTCACAATACCAGAAATAGGGCACAAGAAATGTTCAGGTTGCAATTAAAGCATGCTCACAGTGCACACTAAAGCTTTGTAACTGATGACCTTAGGTTCCTGTGGAAACAAAAAGTATTCTGGAGTTCAGGAAGAAATTAAACAAATTCTTGCGGGGGGAAAAGAAGTCATTGGGATATATTAAATACAAAGCTATAGATACCTGATCTGTCTCAGGAAGATCCTAAGCTGCAGAGTGTGAAAAGTTGAGTACTCTGGAAGAGACCTTAGAGTCCTGGTCCTTTCTTTACTCCTTTCCACCATGAGACAAGGGCTATGGGGCTAGATGGATCTTTGATCTGATGCAGTACAACAGTTCTTATGTGCATATATTTCCAGTAGAGATATAAATAATTGCAAATACCACTAAACATTTTCATAAATTAAGCACAAAAGGCAAGGATAACTTCTAAAGATTTCTGTTTTTCCTTTTTTTTAACTCAGGTTAGAAATGAAGTTGGAGATGTTACTATTCTAATCAATAATGCTGGCATACTGCTTGGGAAAAAGTTTTGTGACATTCCAGATGAAGATTTTGAAAAGACCTTAAGAGTCAACTTCTTGTCTCAAGTCTGGGTAATGTTTTGGGTTTTTTTCTCTCCTGCGTAAGCGAAAGGTACAGGCAAGTATTTTAGAGGTGTCACCTACCTGGGGAACCCAATCTGGAATAGGGATCGGAAGAGCCTTGAATGGGGGAAGATACATTTTTTTTAATCATCCTATAATTGGAGACATACCAGATTGACCAGACTATGTCTCAGTAATGTTAACACAAACCTGCCTGGGCACTCCGGTAACTCAAAAGTTTGTGCAACTGTATTGTGAAACACGCTCTATCTGCAACAGCCGTGGCTGAAGTTAGTGCTGACACAATGGCATATAACTTCCCTGCTCCAGATGTTTGCTCACATCAGAAGGCTTTGTCAGGAGCATTTGGGGAGGCACAAACATGGTTTAGTGGTGGAGTTGGCAGTGTTAGGTTTACAGTTGTATTCAATGATCTTAAAGGTCTTTTCCAACCTAAATGATTCTATGATTCTATGCTGCACGTGTTGGTGTCAGTCTTCAGGTTGCGCTTTCATTCCTAGTCACCATGTGCTCTAAGGTACATAGAAAACTAATCTGGATAGTATGTATTATCTTTGCTTTGTTTTCATACCTCTGAAGGAATTTGGAGTCTCAGTTGACCTTTAGGAGGTTTTGTTGTGAGGGAGTGTTACTCTTTCCCCCTCTTGCATTCTGTTGTTTACATGCCTGAGTGAGCAGCCTGCATCAGGGAAAAATGTAGCATTGCAACTCTCCCGCTAAACAGCATTTCTCAATGGAAAATCATGGCAGATAGAAGTCCTCTCATCATTTCCCAGCCCACAGTGCATCATTCTTCCAAATACTTGAAGCAAAGGGACTGGGAGAGATATTCCTCCTGACAGGTCTGAAGAGACATAGGGCAGGAGGATAGTGACAGTGGGCCCTCAACCAAAAAAACATGTACTAGGCACAGACATCTGGAGTCGAATAGGCATTGCAGCACATCTCAGCTATTGAGAAAACTTTGTTACTGCTCTTGTCTTTTTTCTTATCTTACCCCTCATAAAACACTAGTGTCCTCCTTATATATTTAGTATTGCCCACAGTGGTGGTCTGGGGTGCTGGAGTTGTCAGGCAGTTAGGTTTGTAACAAATAGGGCCCATAGACAGTTGAGCTCCCCTTGATGTGTTGACTTCTAGCTCCCTCTTGTGTACCAAATCTTTGGCAATAGTCAGAAGACAAACTGCGAGGAACCAGGAGGCAGAGAAAATACAAACTTTGCTGCTTTTAATAACACGATTTTAATGCTGACAGATCTTCAGAGAGAGGGCAGTCATTCAAGGAAATGCTGTCTCTCATTTATAAATCCTTGCAGAGGTAGAATGCCAGTTGGGCTTCTTGTGTATTGAAGCTCCAGAAAGCAAATCAGGTTGTAAAGCCTGATTTGGGATGCAACAATTTTGGCATGTCTAGTTATAAAGTGATTTTTTTTTTACATGTCTCTTAGACTTGCAAGGCCTTTCTTCCAGCCATGATGACCTGTAACCGTGGACACCTGGTTAGCGTAGCCAGTGCAGCAGGATTGTTAGGAGTCTACAGAATGTCAGGTTAGTACCATCAAGTGCCATTACAAATTAGATCTACTAAAAACTCTTCCTGGAGATCTCATAAATGCTTGGCTTAAGCAGTTTATACTGACATATTGAACACTCAGGAAGAGCCTGTGGATATGAAAGGTGGTGGTGTATTGAAAAGGATGATGGTGGCATGTTGCCTGAGCGGCCCAGGGCTCACTGCAGACTTTACTGTCTGACTGCAGCCTGTCTTATCTCCACAGAAGAAGGACAATACAGCTCGTTTGGGTGCAGTGGGAGGGAGCCCTGCATACAGGTTGTCTAACAGTTTCTCAGGCCAGGTTTTCTGCAGGTGAATGTTCAGAGTCCTAAGACATATGTGGGTTATACGTGGAACTATACATGTAGTTGGAAAATGGTTTTCAGGTCCAGAAGCATTTTGGCAGAATTTTCATTAAAATTAATTTGAATGAACTGTGTTTTAAGCTATTTAACACCACCATATTCTCAGTTGTTTCCTTCAGAAGAGCTGTCTGCTACAGTCCTGATTATTTCATCAGCCTGGGTCTGCTGCCCAGTCTCTCCTCAAGCCTCTCTGACATCCTGATCACATCTCTTAGGTCACTCTATGAGAATGTGAACTTCAGTGTAATAAATATCTCTTGTTTCTTCTGCTGATCGATAGTGTTACTGTAGTGTTACTGTAGTGCTTACTTGCCACCTGTTATCATTGGGTCAGATTTGGTATTGGTAATAGGTCATGTTCAGCTGTTATCATTTAACTGTAAGGCTTATGAGAGCAGACCTGCCCATCCATGCATTATAACTTTTTACACCTTTGCTACGCATTTTTAGGTTGTGTGCTTCCATATGTTCATCAAACAATAAAAATCAGACAACATTCAGTCTTTGCAGGCAAACAAAATAGTATTGTAGTTGCAGGGTAAATCAGAAGAAGAAGTAATAGGTTTAAGCAGCATTTATAAGTAGGGTATTCAGATTTTAGATTTTACCACTAAAAATAGTTCTTACTGAAACGTGAGCTGTGATATTAAATGGTGAAGACATTCTGAACTGAAAGAATGCCTGGCTTGTACAAGAGTATCTGGAAATGCACATAAAATGTGGAATAAGGTCATCTTCCTGTATCTCTCTATAGTGTACTGAAAAAAAGTCCTCTGGAAAGGATTAATCTTATCTTTAGGCAGCTGTGCATCAATCATGGTAAGAGCCACTAACCTTCAGAGTTAGCATCACCAACATGCACAGCATCCTTAAAATACGAATTACAAGACTGCTAATTATATAACTAAGTACTATCAGGGCTTATATAGGATTACAAAACATTAAAATCTGTATATAATACTTACTATGCTGCTTTTGACATATTTTGGATATTTCTTTGTTCTTTACTTTTCAGATTATGCTGGAAGTAAGTGTGCAGTCATTGGAATGATGGAAGCCTTGGATTTGGAAATGTATCATGCAGGAAAGCATGGCATTAAAACCACAATCATTTGCCCTTATTTTGTTAACACTAAATTAGCTAAAGGTTTTCAAACCCAGTAAGTAAAACTTAGATAATGTACTGTTTCATATGTAAAAAAAATCACAACTCACTAGATACGCCATATTCAGCCTCTAGCTATTATAATGTTGATTTGCTTTTCAATTCAGTATTATCACAAACAACTATGTCTCTTGCCATAAGAAGTCCAAGTTTTGCACACGATTAATAACCGATGTGCAACAGGGACTGCGTAATAACCTTGCAGTCAAGGAATGGTTATAGATGCACAGCAATATTTAAGGCAATCTTATTTGTCAGTAGAATGAGCACTGTTGAGGTTCTCTGCCCCAAGTACTTTTGGTACAGTGATTACAGTTATGGCTGTCACGATACCCGTGACCTATCATTATTAACTGTATTAGCAGGTATTTTACTTATCTGAGTGAGAATAGCTGTGGTGGTAGCACCTGGTGGGTTGCTGTATTGTCGTAGCGATGGTAGAGGCTGCAAGCACTGCATTAACCATTGCAGTCATGCAGTACCAGTGGTCTTGGTTTTTCAGTGCTCTGTTCCTGCTTCCACCATTCATCATCCTGTAGTAGCATATATTATGCAGAGCACAGCCTTTCTCCTGGCTGCAAACAGGCCTGGTCCTGGCCTATTTAGCTGTCACCTCAACACCTATAGTAGAAAAGGAGGAGGTGTGCGGAGGGCAGAACTATTATGCGTAGAACAGCACATAGTATGGCTTAGCTTGGATGTTTTCAAAGCCGCAATCACTGCGGGCATTAATTTTGTTAGGGTCAGAGCAAGGCTTGCACAAAAGTCACTAAAAGTCATAACATCACCAAAGTGTTTTCAATTTATTTTGATGATAGCAGGAACAAGGAGGATTGGATATTTCTTTTCAAGGCTACTTGAGAGGAAGCTGGAAAATTCTTAAATAATTTAATTAAATTATTTCTGTGTTAGATTACATCTCAAAAGTAAAGTTTTATAATTTCATAATGCTTTGTTTCTTGTTTCACCAGAAGCCACCTTTTTCTTCCTGTTTATGATGCAGAGTACGTAGCCAGCAAGATCATGGATGCAATTCAAAAGGAAAAGTTTTATCTCATCATGCCTCTGACTTTACACCTTCTTGCTTTCAAAACGTAAGAATGTGACTTGTCTTCTAGCATTGCCTTCTTTCCTTTGCCATATGCCTGCAAAATCAGCAGGAAAGTTTAATGGTCTAATAGTCCCTTTCGTTAGTATTCCTGCAGTCAATCCAGTTATATGTACCCAGTTATGAAGAAACGGTGGTTTTAGTTGTTAATAACCTAGGTGAATAGCATTTCTCTGGCTGCTTCTGTCTGTAATATACATCTTAAGCTATAGTTGGGTATGGAAATTTCAAAAATTTTTGTGGGATGGTACACTGGACTAGAACTGTCTGCTTCCAGTAACTGCCTCCACCACTGGCTGGGCTTTCACAAAATGTCTTGGTCTGTCATTCATTTTCCCCATTTATAACACGGGAACACCACATGTGTTATTGCCAGGCATTAGAAGTACTGAGCACATATAAAGAATTTATCATTTCTTTATTTATAGAGTACATTTTTCTAAAAAAACGTAAAGGCTAACTCAGTGTTTGTCTCATCAGTGTCATTCCTAGAAAAATGGTACTACTCTTCGAATCTTGGCTTAAGATTGCTGACAGCTTGGATAAAGTCTTCGGTCGGAAGAAAAAGGATTGAAACCAAAATATTCTGAAGACCTTGAGTGCCATCAAATTGAAAATTTTCACTAAAAATTAATTTTGAATCATGTTTATCCTTTGACAGAAAATTTGCTTCTTGTATGATATTTGACATTGGTCAGCATGCAATTTAATTCTTCATAACTGTCTTTTAATCGCTGATTTTTAGCCCCAACCCTCTCTCTCATTTCATGACAGCATGCTGCTTTTATCTAAGCTCTCAGTAAAAGTCAGTAACACCGGGCAGGGATGTTTGAGTACATTTCATACTCTGAATTCTCAATTTCTGAGCAAAATCTGAAAGCATGGGAAAAACGCACTACTGTTCATGCAGAAAGAAAAAAAAAACACAAGGCATTTGGCCCTTTTAGGGCCAAAATAGTACTGCAGTTCACACAAAGCCGACATGAAGAAGGCAACGTTTATTGATTCCTATTTCAAAAAACTCTCTAGATGATGAGTAGCTGAATGTGCCTTTCTTCCTACTAATGAGCCAGGAACAAAGTCTACATTGCACCCTGCAAATAATGATCCTTTTCTCAACTGCAAACCCATATGTTGAATATTGGGATTCCTTTATTCCGCATGAATGTTGAAGTTTCACTCTAGATCTATGACTGTTTTTAAGTATGGTTACAGGAGACTATACAAATTGGTATGACATTATATTTGTGAATGTATTGTGGGCCTGAATATGATTCAGACACAATTTCATTGCTTGTGCTGTAGAGCTTATGAACAGGGTTCACGAGGCGAAAGACATACATTTTAAAATGCTTTGTAAAATGAGGCTCCCATCTGAAGTAGTTACCTAGTAGCGTCATTAAGATTTGGTGGACTAGCCGTCATTAAAAACCATTAAAAACCTGGTATGTCAGGATGAAATACTTGCAGCCAAAGAGGCACCATCGCAAGGGCTCTCCTTTCGGT
>VZTL01063959.1:4046-48374 GCA_013400535.1 Scopus umbretta
CAAAGAGATTAGCTGTCTGTGCTGTTTTGCTTACCGGAAAGTTACAGGAGTTCTTTATTTTGTAATGCGGTGTTATCCCAAGATTATCATATTAAAATAATACAAGCACTCTCTGAATAAAGTATTCCGGTATAGAAAACATGGTGACCGTGGCTTAGAATGAATCTCTGCAGGCTGGTTTGAAAGCAAGTATCTTATTTTTTCCATCTCGTCCAGGGACCTCTCCGGTCAAGTACTGATCGCTGGGTTTATCTTCTTTTCAGCTTTCAAACATTTGCAAACAGGTCTTGCAAAACAAAAATCTGATCACGTCCGTTTAAATTACGTGAAAATAGCTTACAGTCTTTTTGGAATACATATATGTATACATACATAAACTTTTCATCAGTGTTCACTTTGCTTGGCACAGCTGGATTTAAAATGGGACTTTCAAAATAGAACTTATCATATTTCAGCTTGATATCTGAAACCTGAGATCTTTTCAATTGTGGTGGAAAGAGAATGTAGAGAAAATACAAATATATCATGCATAATACAGCCAGACAAATTCAGAAGTTTATTTGATCAAGTGACAGGAAGAATTGCCAATATGGCTTCCTCTAGCTACAAAATATTTTGTGGGGCTTTTACAAGGAGTGGAGAACTGAAAATGAAGGTGTTATTTCAGAAGTAAAAGTGTTTCTCGTTAGTTAAGTGTACTTTAACTCGCTTCAGATGGTTTTTCTGTTCTGTATTTGTTTTGTTTTATTTTCTTACATTTCAGAGAAACCAGAATATATTTCTTGTTTGCTCCTCCTTTGATCAAGGAGATCTTTTGCCAAGGGGAAAAAAATATCGAGTAAGGGAGTAAAATGGGGCAGCAACCCAAGCATGAAATCCCTTTGGCGAGAACAATGAGACCCTCCTCTCCAGAATCTGTTTTGCCTTACTAGTGCGATAGTGGTGTGTTCAGCTAGCAGTTTATGGCGAATTCAGCCCCAGGACCTTCCATATCTTAAAGTTATGGGGAAGGAGCATTAAATTTGCTTCTTAATACCTGGTACTGGTTAGATTTTGATGCCCAGAGTTCCTTCCAAGTAGCTGTTGTTTATTAAGAAAAAATCTCCATTTCTTTCTTTTCTTTCTTTTTTTTTTAAATTGCAATAAGAAACAGAACTAGATTCATACATTCGTTAAAACAACAGGCATGCTATTGTTTACAAGCTGTATTGATNATTCTGGCATAATGCTGGCCTTTGAAGCAACTCTGCAACATTTTGTTTTTAATATTAAAAAAATCCCTTATTTTGGATATAAATTAGTTGTTTTGTTACATTAAAGCAAAATTGGAGATGCTAGCTGATGAAGTTTCATAGTTGTCTTTTTTTTTGTTTTAATTTGGTTGAATATTTTAAAATATATTTATTCTATTGCCTAAGGTTGATAAGAATTCATTGCCTTTCAGTTCAGGCAATAGTTTGGTTTAGGTTTTGGTTATGCCTTTTACGAATTTCATCAGGAATGAGTGTTCCAATTTCTATGTAACATTAATGAAAATAGCTGTTTAAATTGGCCATTAATACATGTATCCTTTGAAGAATGTGGTCATGAATGTTTGTATTTAAAATGTGTTTTCCCAACACAGTGTATATTTTATCATTTACTACTTACTATTTTTCTCAAGATCGGAAAGCAACCTAATGTTAAGTACGTATGAATACATATTAAAACAAATAAATGGGGGTTTTTTTCTGCCCTGTTTCTTAAGCAGACTGAATAGTTGAGTTTATGAATTGTAGAGTATACGGCAATTTTAAACTACCTGTGAGGCTGAAGGCTGAGCTGCAGGATTGTTGGCTCCTCCTGCAGACATTGGTGCTTATATCTGAAGAATTTCATTAGGTCGTTTCAGTTATTCTTTATCTGGTTTAAAATAAATTAGGCTTAGTCTTTTGTGTTTCTCATGAAAGCCATACCACGTAACAGTTTCCGTTGCAACGGGTTACCTTAGTATATTGGACATATTTTTAAGTATAATATGTTAGGGAGCTTTGATTACAAGAGAGCTATTCGGGTGGGTATTGTCAGTGTAAAATGGCTGGCACAATATTTTTTTATAAGGAAATACCTGTATTTCCCCCCACCCCCCCCAAGTTATGGTTCTCTGACAGTTAATTAGTCAGTGAAGTTTGACCTGATTTTTTCTACAACATTGTAGGTACAGCCTAGTTATTGCCAAAAGTAGCTAAGACAAGTAACTAAAACTTCTACAAAAGTAAGTATTTAAGCAGGAGAAAAGAGATCTGTGAAACAAAAATCCCCTGCATCCCCATAAGGCACAGCCTGTGAAAATAAATACAAGTCTTAGTCTGACAAAATTAAAGTGCATACATACAGTGTTACTTTCATGCTAATTAATTCCTGTTTTAAAGCTCAATTTACATCTCAATTGAGCAATCCTTGATACAACTGGAGGCACACAAATATATCTTAGACTAAGTAGTAGTTTCTACAAATTTCAGATTCAGGTTTTTCTTCCAGAAATATTTGGGGTTTCTGTAAAGTTTGCAACAGTAAACAGTTTATCTGAGCTTTTAAATGCTTCTAAAGTACTACTTAAACCAAAGTTTAAAAAAAAACAAACAAAAAACAAAAAAAAACCAAGTAGGAAAACATGAAACTAATTCTATATTTAGGTAAACCTAAGTCTGCAAGTCTAGTTCGAAGCTATTTTTTGCAAGTCTGTTTTGAGTCCATTGTTTGAACGCATAGTTGTGCTGTAGGAGTGAGGCTGAGCTCGCAGAACACACACTAACAAAGTACCATAATGGGGTCACAGGGGCCAGAGAAAAAATTCAGCTTTCTTGCATCAGACCTGTGATAAAGCCCCAGCCTATATGTAAAGAGTCAGGGAAACATTCTCATAGGCAACAGCTAGAGGCAAGGCTAATACCTACCTTATTTGCCATAAGTTAACAATGTAAAAATATAGCCAAAGTTGTGTTGGCAAAGAAATGCCAAAATTTGTTTATTTTCGTTCTTTGGGTGAAAAAAAATGTGAACTGCATGCTTCAGTCTACTCTCTTACATTAAATGATGGATGCAGGAAAATTCAGAAGTGTTCCCTACCCCTTTGTTTTAGCTTTGTGGGGGTTTCTAAAGTTAATGCTCANGTGGTGGTTATTTACCCTGAGAAAGAGAAAAGTGTGGGCAGAGGGAGTTAAGCAGTGGAAAGAATAAGACAGAAGTGTTTCCCGGCTTGGCGAAGTCAAAGGCCAACAGGTGCCCGCGCAGTTTCTTAGGCAATTGCTCCCTGGCCTGGCGAAAAGGTTGTGCTCGTGAGCTGCAAACGGGGTTTTGGCATGCTGGCTTTTGAAGCGACAGAACAAACCAGATCAGCTTTCTGGATGCAAATGCTGTCAACCTAATTTATGGTTTTCCCCATGTCTTGTAAGTAACTTGCAGAGGTTCAAAACTAACTTCGAAGTGGTTCATGGGTGTAGTCCACCGAGAGGCAGCGAAATGTCGAGTTTCAAAGTTCAGTTGTCTTAACAATTAGGAAAGAGGGAACAACCCTTTCTTTTCCAATGAGGAAAAATACATTTTGCCCCATACATGCTTCCAGAGACTTTAGAAACTGTTTTGAGCAGGAAGGAAAAAAAACACTTGACAAACTGTAGCCTAAGGGAAGATTTTGTTTTCTCTATAAATTATGAGTGAAAAAAGGAGTGAAAAAGAGATGAGGTTTTATACCTGAAATCCCCACAAGAACCCTATTGTACAGACACGCACTGTTTCCAACTGCTGCAAATAAAGTTGCAGTTGATTAGTTTTGTTCTTGTACAAAATGTTGGGGTTTGTTTGTTTTGTTGGTTTTTTTTAGTGTTGGACATCTTGTTACAAACCTATAGCATAAGACACCATATCTGTGCACGCATAATCTCATCTTAAAACTTCTGCAGAGCCTGGTGAAGAGGCAAAACAAGCTGGGACTTGCTCCGCAGTTCTGAAGTTGCAGGTCAAGCAGTAGAATACTTCAAACACCTTTGAGGTCTAGTTATCAAATGACTATTTCTAGTTGTAAACATCATACATGCAGAACCCATACATGAAATTTAAGAATATATACTAAATCCAGGGTTTATTTTCAAAACTGTTGAATTTCTAAATTAATAAAGCTAATTATTTTTCTTTTGGATCTGTATTATATTTTGTAAGTGTATAGTTTTTCTCCTGTATTAATTTGTTCTTGCTAAAGCATTAATTTACTAATATTTTTTACTAACACGTTTTCTGATAAGTTTTTTTTTTTAATTTTGTTATCTCAAAACCAACTTTATAGATTATATCTTTAATATTATTATTCATCTTCTTTTTATNGTAGGAAAACATGAAACTAATTCTATATTTAGGTAAACCTAAGTCTGCAAGTCTAGTTCGAAGCTATTTTTTGCAAGTCTGTTTTGAGTCCATTGTTTGAACGCATAGTTGTGCTGTAGGAGTGAGGCTGAGCTCGCAGAACACACACTAACAAAGTACCATAATGGGGTCACAGGGGCCAGAGAAAAAATTCAGCTTTCTTGCATCAGACCTGTGATAAAGCCCCAGCCTATATGTAAAGAGTCAGGGAAACATTCTCATAGGCAACAGCTAGAGGCAAGGCTAATACCTACCTTATTTGCCATAAGTTAACAATGTAAAAATATAGCCAAAGTTGTGTTGGCAAAGAAATGCCAAAATTTGTTTATTTTCGTTCTTTGGGTGAAAAAAAATGTGAACTGCATGCTTCAGTCTACTCTCTTACATTAAATGATGGATGCAGGAAAATTCAGAAGTGTTCCCTACCCCTTTGTTTTAGCTTTGTGGGGGTTTCTAAAGTTAATGCTCAATGCTGAAATCCTAATTTTGAACTGAAGTACGGTTCTGGTCAAAAATACGATCTTAATTTTTTTCAAAACAAAAAAATCCAAATATCAGTTCTGATGGTAATGAGACATAGACATAAAGTAACTTGATTGAATTGAATGTTCAAGTTGCTCAACTAAACCCTGAAATTCAGGAAATTCTAGTTAAATTTCCAGCAGTGCTGGCAAGTTAGTGAAAATACAGAGCTTTCTCTCTTAAAGTAAAAAAAAAAAAAGATTTTTATCTAAAAAAAAAAAAAAAAAAAAAAAAAAAAAAAAAAAAGAAAAATAATTGAATCTGTATTTCTAAAATGATAAGAATAAATGGGGATGTTCCATAGCTGTAGTATAGCCTAGTTATTTGATTGAATACAACTTTTTTTATATCCTGCCTTTTTAGTTTTATTCGCACACTTCTAATGCCACCTTAAGCTTTAGGAAGCGAAAAACTAGCCCCAGTACTGCACATGCTTTCAGCAAGTGGTGGTTATTTACCCTGAGAAAGAGAAAAGTGTGGGCAGAGGGAGTTAAGCAGTGGAAAGAATAAGACAGAAGTGTTTCCCGGCTTGGCGAAGTCAAAGGCCAACAGGTGCCCGCGCAGTTTCTTAGGCAATCGCTCCCTGGCCTGGCGAAAAGGTTGTGCTCGTGAGCTGCAAACGGGGTTTTGGCATGCTGGCTTTTGAAGCGACAGAACAAACCAGATCAGCTTTCTGGATGCAAATGCTGTCAACCTAATTTATGGTTTTCCCCATGTCTTGTAAGTAACTTGCAGAGGTTCAAAACTAACTTCGAAGTGGTTCATGGGTGTAGTCCACCGAGAGGCAGCGAAATGTCGAGTTTCAAAGTTCAGTTGTCTTAACAATTAGGAAAGAGGGAACAACCCTTTCTTTTCCAATGAGGAAAAATACATTTTGCCCCATACATGCTTCCAGAGACTTTAGAAACTGTTTTGAGCAGGAAGGAAAAAAAACACTTGACAAACTGTAGCCTAAGGGAAGATTTTGTTTTCTCTATAAATTATGAGTGAAAAAAGGAGTGAAAAAGAGATGAGGTTTTATACCTGAAATCCCCACAAGAACCCTATTGTACAGACACGCACTGTTTCCAACTGCTGCAAATAAAGTTGCAGTTGATTAGTTTTGTTCTTGTACAAAATGTTGGGGTTTGTTTGTTTTGTTGGGTTTTTTTAGTGTTGGACATCTTGTTACAAACCTATAGCATAAGACACCATATCTGTGCACGCATAATCTCATCTTAAAACTTCTGCAGAGCCTGGTGAAGAGGCAAAACAAGCTGGGACTTGCTCCGCAGTTCTGAAGTTGCAGGTCAAGCAGTAGAATACTTCAAACACCTTTGAGGTCTAGTTATCAAATGACTATTTCTAGTTGTAAACATCATACATGCAGAACCCATACATGAAATTTAAGAATATATACTAAATCCAGGGTTTATTTTCAAAACTGTTGAATTTCTAAATTAATAAAGCTAATTATTTTTCTTTTGGATCTGTATTATATTTTGTAAGTGTATAGTTTTTCTCCTGTATTAATTTGTTCTTGCTAAAGCATTAATTTACTAATATTTTTTACTAACACGTTTTCTGATAAGTTTTTTTTTTAAATTTTGTTATCTCAAAACCAACTTTATAGATTATATCTTTAATATTATTATTCATCTTCTTTTTATGCACTGTAAGGATACAAACGTGTTTAAATCCTGAACAAGTACATGTAAAATTAAGAAATAATCTAAAAAAATAATAATCAAGAAATAGTGACAACAGAGTGAAACAAAAGGGGTGTTTTGTTGGTTTGTGCGAGAGGTGAAGCATTTCTTGCAGTTAAATACTAAATACAGCAGTTAGGCTTTCCAGGAAATCCGTTCTTTTCCATAACTCTTTTTACATGATCCCTGAAATAAATTGGGAGTAAGTTTTAGATACGGCGAAACACTGTGCTGCCTGCATTAGAAATCCCCATCAACGACTATTCGAGTGACAGATGAAAACCCTTCCTTGCCTTGGAGTGAGAACCCGCGTTATGGTTAGTTGCTATTTTAAATTCCGTACGTAACTAACCGTAACTATACGTAACTAAATTAAACAGAAAACAGCACCGGGAGAGAATGTATTAACACAAAATCTTAAACCCCTTTCAGCTGTGGCCAGTGTTCTCTCCTTAATAGTAAGGAGTTGTCCTAAAATAAAATGGGTTCCTTTCTAGCAAATTTCTTCTCTGAAGAAGTTCAACAATTCCCAGGAAAAAAAGCTCAGCGGCGTAATGTTGTAAGAAATACCCTGGGTAGATGTGGTGGGGCTGCCTTTGGCTGGAGCCACCAAGTCCTAGAGGAAAAATAGAGCAATAGTGGCCAGTGCAGCTCATTAGCATCACAGATGAAATGCTGCCTTTTCTTTGACACATCCCAAAACACCTGCCTGCGGGCATAGAGAACTGCCCTTTGGGAATGGAGGAAATTATCCTTTTTCCACTCATCATGTAGCGGTTTTTTAGAAAAAACAGCCATGCCCCACTGGTGGAGTCAAATCTACACTGGTACCATGGGTGGTAGGTGGCTCCAGATACACCGTTTGAACTCCAAGATGTACATTTTCTATATTCCTGTTTTACTCCGGAAGACCCCGAAGAGAGGCTGGAGCAAAATGTGCACTACCTGCTAAAACCCAACGGATTTAATGGCATTTACGAGCCCATCAAACAGGTTCCACAGACACACAGCCACTCCAACAGATAACTTGAGGGCAGCAGCGCAGCTTGGTTTTATGTAGGCACCGTTCCCCTGCGGCCGGGCGTTTGAACAGAAAACTCTTTGGGGTGAATGGTGTCCACCTACGTCCAGTTGAGTGAGAGGGATGTCCAGTTGAGCGAGTGGGACATCGATCGACTGCAACGAGCCTACAATGCACTCAAAAAAAGAGTGAGGAGGCTTTTGGAATTAATAGATGGTGCTTTCCCTTCTCTTTTTCCCCTTTGAGAGCAACAGTTGCTGCCTAACGATTAAGAAACCTGCCCAAAGTGTTAGGGGACCGGGGAAGTTGAGCGGGGAAGACATCTTTCCGTCCGGGGCATGGAAGGGCTGGGTGAGGCAGAGCTGCGCCAGAGCTGCGCCAGCAGATGCCGAGGGTTGACGCCGCTTTGGACACCTTGGGAAAGCGGGAGCGGTGGGCGAGCAGAAGCAGGGAGCGGGGCCGCTGGGGGCGAAGGTGGCTTTGGGGTTGTCGGACACTGCATGGGNGGCCGGGAGGGCGGCAGCCGCTGGAGGGGAAGCGCACGGTGGAGCCTTCTGGACGATGCTCCTTTGCAGTAGCCACAAAAGACCAGGAATAAAAACCATGGGAGATGCTGGTTCCAAAGCAGTGGGAGAAGGGAAGACACCAGTATTCTCCTTCGCGTTGACCTCACGGAAGGTGCCCTAACCTCGCCGCCAAGGGAAAGCCAAACCACCCCAAAATGTTTCAGCATGTGCGTGCTTTACATTGACAATTCACAATTGGCTCTATACGTATTTAAATGGGGACATTATTAAGCTTGTGCCTATTCAGACATATGCCCCTAGCAGGGGTGCTGGCTTCTCTTATTTTCTTTGGCTGTGGTCTTGAAGAGAAGATAGCAGAGCCAGGGGAAGAGCGTGTACATGTGTGGTTCCCAAGCAAGTGGATTTTACATCCTTCCATAGATAAAACACACCATCCTTCCCAAGTGCTATAGGTAAGTCAGATCTTAGAAAGACCAATGTCCTAGGCAATCATTTTCAGGGTGTTTCCTTTTCCTCCAGCAAAAACCAAAGGGAGAAGGGTAGCAAGCGCTAAAACAGAGAATAACTCACCTTGTGGGGGCTGTACCCCCAAAACAGGCTGGACTTAATGCACCTGAGGTACTGTCACAGTCACTGCAAATCTGTGCAGCGGCTCTTTTTTTCATAAAATACGGTCCTATCCTCCCTAATGGCTTCACATCCACGTTTTCAGGGCAACAGGATCCTTGCAGTTCAACACGGGTGGCTAGTTGTGAAGTTTGAGGTGTATTTACACAGAAAAAGCAAGACAAACCTCGGGTGCTGCTTATTTTCGTACCTAGTCTCTATTCTCCTTTGCCCAACTCGTAGTCACGTCTTTCCTGTTTCATCCGGTTTTTTCCACCCTGCTTCCCTTTTCAACCACCGACCTTAAGCTCCCACCCAATTTTCTTTCCCCAGCTATTATCCCCCGTCTCCCATTCTCTTAACCTGCCTCCCTCCCCTCTCCTCTTTACTGAACATCCCTCTGCTCCTTAACTGGACACACACACACACACACACACACACACACACACATTATTTCAGTCCTATTGCATATTGGTACCCACATCCCGTGGCAGGAGTTTTATCCTATTGCCATCCTGATCCATGCCAGAAGGCTGAAGTCAGAAAGTGAAGTCTTTCATCAGGATTTCTATAGACAATTCATGCATGGGGAGCCCTGTGCACAGCACTGCCTTCTACCTGCACCCCGGTTTTAGACTTTCCTGCTCAGTAGCTGGTGCAACACTTGTTCTCATCAGCACAAATATGACTGTGCTTTAGACAATGAACTATGGGGAAAAGCACTCCTTGTGCCTCTGTAGGTCTCCTCATTTGCAGGGCTCCCACTTGCCTCTGAGAACAGATTTGGTGAAAGTCAGGGTTTGCTGGAGCCTTACAGCTGCGCTAGGGAAAACCCTGTCTTCAAATCGGGTTTAGGAGAGGCGAGAGAAGAAGCAGCACCAAGGGCTGGTGAGAGGCTGGTTCAATATGACCTGCTTGAGCAGTCCCTTCAGGGGATCGTTCTTCGAAAACAGCGCTTGGATATTTTACAGCTCTGTTTTGATGACTGATCTCCTGTGAGTAGGACTCCAGTGGTGGTAACGTCTCACCAGAGGTTTGGGAGGAGAAGCTGTGGGCTCGGGGAGCTGCTGCCGACGGAAGAGCTGGGGTCAGCGTGCTCTCAAGCTCAGGCAGATGCTAGCTACAGCAGAGCCGGTTTCTGGCAAGAAATTGGTGCTATGCTGGAGAAGAAGCAGTGCAGACCCTGAGCCGAGAGGAGGAAGTTAAAAGCAGATGAGATCTTTGTGGTTTTGCAGTAACCGATGTCTGACAGGAAGAGCGAATTCATGCCAGCATGAAGGAAAGAAGAAAAGGAGGGCGGTAGTGAAAAATCCATATTGTTCACTCAGTAACTAAAGAGTTGTCTGATGCCAGGAGAAAAACAATGTATTAGTTTCAAGGAGAAAAATAAGACGGTATCTGCGGTGCTCTCTGAAAAGTTTTGCTTCTTTATTATTGCTAACCCTTTAAGACTGTAAACATCACCTTCTCCTCTCTGCAAATCTCTCTATTGTTTTGAAATCTTACAAGTTCCACGGTTATTGATTCACATGTTAATAGTTTGTACTCAGCAAAATACCATACGAAAGGATTCATCACAAAATGACTTTCTGTAGTAAGAAACGTCACTGTAGCTGGAGGTGAGGAGGTGACTTAGTGCTCAGTGCTGTAGAGAGACGAGGGGACACTGAGAGGGCTTAGCAGGTAAGGAAAGTCTTAGCACTGGTTGTGGAAAGTGGATCAAGCAGAAAGCTCCAGGTAGTATCAGCCACTGCCAGAGGTGACTTCTTGGGCAAGCATAACATCTTCTGCACCTTCATCCCGCTCAGTCCCACTCTTCTCCATAGACAGCGGTCACAAAACTTCCACAGCCACCTACTCTCACTGCAGTGTGATCGTCCCCTGGTGTGTCCCAGAATTTCATCTCTCCACAGACCGTTGCTCTCCAGATTCTTAATTTCCCTGTGTCCCCTGCATACCTTTCCTTTCCTTTTTCCTTCCTGCTTCTTCAGTAACTTCCTGAGCTACTTCTGAATTTTCCAGTTTGCACTGCCGTCTTCAGCCTTGCAGCTTGTTTTCCCCTCTCCTTGCCCACGTTCCAGTACAGTTTAGCAAAGCAACGAGAAATTCCTTCCTTACACCTCCTTTCTCTCTTTGCTTCTCGTGCATTCCCTATTCTTCCCATCACTGAAGCTCACGAATGCCATTTGGCTTTTGCCACATGCCCAGATGACCAGCAAATCCTGCCTGTCTAACTCTATCCCCTCTACATGACACTTTCTCTCTTCCATCCTTGTCAAGGAGGAACTGTATTTTGAGTATAAAGGCGAGGCTGATATAGATAACACTCTCTTTTGTTAGAGAGGAAGGCTACCTTCCCAGCAAAGGAAGGGAATCAAAGCAGAGCCTTTCCCGATGAAGCCTGACCTGTTATTGCACCTGGTGAAATTTTGGAAGTTCTTGGGTAGCTCTTCAGAGTCCTGCTCACATTCCTCATAATTAGTAGAAGATTATGGGAAGTTTCTGCATGGATATCGCCGTCAGGAAAGTAAGCTGGCAGTGTCCTTTAATGAGCAGTTGTCATGATGATATTTAAGAAACCAACTCATAAAACTATCACTATAGCCACAGAGGCTCAACTTTCTCACCCAGAAGAAGTTAGAGACTGTGACAAAAAGACCTTGGTAGCGCTCGGAGCTGTCAGAGTTTCGGGGCTGCTCCTTCCCTGGGGCTGCTATTCAGCAGGGACTTGATGCTGCTCTGCCCTGCTTTTCAGCAGCAAACGGGTCAAACAGTTGCTCGGATGCATTTAGTTGCCTCTGATGTGCCTTCGGTAAAAGGCAGCGAGACAGCACAGTGTAGTCACAGGGAACTAATGAGCTAAAAGTAGAAAACAGGAGGAGACAACAGCAGGTGGCTTTAGCAGGCGGGAAAATGAAGGTTTATATTTCCACATGCCAGAGAGGATGGTTTTAGCTATTCGGGTAGTTATTCAAGTGGAAATCCTCTCTGCCACTCGCCAGGCTCGGTGGCAGATGAGCAGAGACGTTGCTTTTAGACCCTGGTTACCTCTCCATATCCATTATCCATATCCATATCCATTTCACCAGTCCGGATGGGGTAGGTGGGTGGTGAAGCCCAGAGCTGGATCCATCGACAGCTGCCCTCCGTTCAACCAGAGGCGGTAACAGCCCTCTCCCTCAGTTTTGCTAAGCTTCCCCGTGCCATGTGCTGCGACGGAAGCAGCAGCCAGGAGTTACTTTTTCCTCCATAAGCTGTAGAACGGAGTGGGTTTCATCCTTAGGACCCAGACTTTGCTGGAGACAGCCATTGTTTTATCACCTATAGCCCATGTTAATCTTGGGGTGACACACGGACGTGGCTCACAAGCTCGTGCCGGTGGGGAGCAGCGCTCCTGCCTCGGCACCGTGCGGCCGGCCGAGCTGCGAGGGCAGGGGGCAAAGGCCAGGGGCTCCTCCTGAGCAGGACAGGGATCGCTGCAACACACACAACGGGCCTTGGAGGGTTGCAGCTGTAGGTCTGCCCCAGGCTGACAGGGAGCCCAGCAGTGCGGGAGGCACGAGCTACCTGCAGTGCTTCCAGGGACGCTTTTGCTGAGCTCCCTCCCTCTGTGTGCTTTAAAGGACAAGGGGAGAAGAGGTAAGAAAACAGAAGGTGTTGCAGAAAAAATTCACCCAGACCAATCCCCAAGAGGGAGCAAGCTCTTACAGAAGCTGGAGAGGTTTTTTATTGTGTCCTTGGGATATATGTAATTTTCCTGCCTATCAAACACCTGAGTAACTTTGTGCTCTTAAGCCATCCCAGTTATACCACTGGAACCACGCAGTTCCTGTAAAAGACTGTGCAAGCTTTGCCATGAAGTTACTAAAGGGGAACTCCTGCACCCAATTCAGCTGTGAGCAGCAAGCATGTTTCCAAACTTCTGAAGGTAGCAATGGCACCTTCACAGCACCCAGCTGACACACAGAGCACTCCTGAGAAACTTCCCCCCTTCCTCAGCCCTCTGACCCAAAAAACCCACCCAACATAGAGAACGGGTTTTATTCATGTAAAAATACATACCTTACAAAGGGGATATCTTACATGCTTGGAGTGTCAGCAGTTTTGTTTGACATCACATAATGCAGTGGCTGACCGGCATGCAGAAGCCACAGAACAAAACCATCTCTCAACTCGGGAGACAGAGGTGGCAAGCCATCGGATCTGTTCTGCTCATCCTCTGCTAACCTAGCCCAGCTCACCCTTGGGGTAACACGGACTATCTGGGTAGAGAGACAGAGTGAAACTGTCTCAAAAGTGGTATTTGGTAATTTGGACTGTTTTTTTAATGAGGGTAACACCTACGACACCTTGGAAGCTCGCTGTTTAAAAATACTGTTCAGTGCTTTTTTTTTTTTTTTTTTTTTCATGGCAGGGGAGGGACAGGCAGAGGTGAGATGACTCTCTAAGAGGGATTACTCTGGGCAATGTGCACTTGGAACTGACTGTTGCCATTTGGAGGGTTACTACACTTTATATAAATAAAAAACCTCTGCTTAGGATGGCTGAACCTCACCAGCTTTATTTAAAAGTGAGAACATAAATAAATACTACACTCGGTTTTGCCACACTTCCCAGTCTACCGCTCTAGTGAGCCAGAAGAAGCTGCAGTCATTTCCAGGAAGCGAGTGACGGGATACCTTCCTGCTGCCATCCTCACTCTCCTTTCTCTTCGCAGCACCTCTGTTTCAGCAGACTAACAATTGTCACAGGGATTTACAGAAACTGCACCTATTCCAGGAGAAAGGGAGTCACCATTAATGTCTCCTTAAAGGAAAGCTATCAACAGATGTTCTGGTCAAGAAAAAGACAAAGATGCCTTTTAAAACAGAACAGGGAGGTTGAGTCCAGGCTGGAGCAGAGTTTGGTCCTGCTCAGACAGGCAAAAGCTGCTGCTTGGCCCTGGTGACACACGAAGTGCCGGGCAGTAACTCAAGTCACAGCCATGCTCACTCTTGCTGTCTCCTGCTGGCGGGATGAGTCCTGATTGCTACAGACCATCAGCGGGTTTCTGACCACAGGGTAGGGGAAAGGAGCCACTGGTTTGCTCCTCATGTCATAGCGGAGCAATAAGAAATGTGTTTGAGTGACATGTGTCACTGAGGGCAGGACTTGACAGTTTCTACTTGTCTGTCATTAACCTGCCCCTCATCAAGGGGTAGAGGGCTAGAGGGCATCATCAAGGGCTCAAGGCTAGAGCCTTGCTGCAGGCGTCTTCTCCATGACAATACCTGAAGGATGCCTGAAGATCTGCCTCCTCCAGGTCTCTGTGGTGCCCATCTTGTTAAAAAAACTTCTCTCACATTTGCTTTCTTTCCCTGATAAGCTCCGAAGCTGATGTTAATGCTCTCCGCTTCCCCAAAGGTACGTTTCTGCATGGGAATCCCCATGCTCTGAGGCAGATTAGCGCAAACCCATCAGCTCTTCTGCTCACTCTTCCATGGGGTTTGGGCTCCAGAACCCTTGCAGAGGGATAGGTGCATGGGTAGAAAACAAAGCTTTTGCTTTTAGATAAGTTTTGACCTGCACATTTTGCAACAAACTTTAGCTAAGTCTTCATTTAGCTGGTTCTTACACACTTCCCCCACCCTGGATACTCCAGCCCTATTATCTACTTAATACTCATTATTTTTGCTTACTTACTCCTCCTGTGCATTAGAGATGCCTGGCGCACTTTCGCGTTTCCCACACAGCTTACAATACCCCAGAAAGTGGGACACTAGTGGCCACGACAAGGACCGTAACAAGGGAGATCTGTACAATGCTCACAGTGGAAAAATATTTTGAAGAAGCTAAAAGAGAAAATAATTAAGCAAGAGTCTGCCTGCTGTGGGGAGTTCATCGAAAAAACAGGCATGTCCTTCATAGGTCTAGCGATTTCCCAGCTACCTGCCTCCGTTAGTTAATTACATTGATTAATGATATTCTTAGTCAAAGAAGATTTGCAACAGTCACAAAGAAAAAGATGAAGAAGCAGGCATTTGCTAGCCTTTGCATCCCTTGTTGTGCTGTTCCAACAGGTGATGAAAACTTCCTCTCTGTGAGTAGCTGGAAATCCACTATTGCCCGGAGCAGTTTCTTTTTGCAGTTTGGGAACTCAGGTAGAATGATTTCATCCAAAATGTTCCCAGTTTGAAGTTTTGACACATCCTAGTTGGGTATCAGCCTCCTGGTTTCACCGTTCTCGTCTCTTCCCCAGCCAGGGCTCAGGATTTCACGTGTCCTCGCTGAACAGGGTTTGACTTGGCCGTCTCACCGCAGCGGGCTCCGAGCGAAACCCTCCGCTTTTCCGCTTTTGGAGACAGCTGAGATGCACATGGGCACGGAGAGCCAGTGACATCGCGTTTATCCCTTGCTCGTCCAGAGGTACACACAGTAGATGTCAAACCACCATTGGGTGTTTTACCTGGACACAGCCCAGAGGGGCTGGCAGCAAAGCCTGGGGGTGCCTGGGTGTGGGCTCCGAGCCCCCCCGGCTCGCCCTCCATGCCGGCTGGTTGCTGTGCAGGGCTCACCTGGAGCCAAGCGCTGTGCTGCAGCACAGCTGTGCCTTGGATGAAGGCTCCGCTGACTTTTCCTCTGGGATGCAATACAGAAATATCTTTCTCAAACTGAAAAGAAAAGAAAAAGGTAGCAGACGGGAAGGCACGGGTAGGTGGTGTATGGCAAGGCAGGGGTTAAGCACAGAGGGAAGGGGCTGGCTGGCAGGAGACAGAAGAAGACACCGATGCTGGGGTGGCTCTTCCTCTATGCTCCCCTGTCAGAGGTGGGCATCGGGGACCCTCACAAGGAACAAATTAATTTTTTTATTCATTCATCTCTGGACTCCTCCGGCCATTTAAAAAGAAATAAAAACCAGGAGCACAAGTAGCACTTTTTTCCCACAGGACTCAAACAACAAAATATCACGGCCACAGTTCAAGCTTTGTCAACATTTCCCCTCCCCACAACCCAAACACCATACCCGTCACTCCCAGCCCTACCTGCCCAGGCAGCCACTGGAGCAGCTGGGCTCGCAGCATGCCGGCTTGGTGGGTTTTGGAGTTGTCCCAGCTCAGGGGAAGGAGTTGCTGAGTCCCTGGCAGGCCCAGGGCTGCAGCTCTTGCTTCCCCTTCCCTTGTGAACGACAGGGAAGAGGGTGGGGGTCCCTGGGGCCCTCCCAGCCGGCATCGCTCGGTGCTCAGCCGCATGAATGCTTCAAGCTTAGAAATGCTCAAGCCCTGGTTTTGGCTGAGGGAGCAGAGAAACAGGAGAGTGTTTTGTCTTTCCTGGGGATGGGGGGGGGAGAGGAGCCCCCAGGCCTTGCCCACAGCAGCGGCAGCAGCCCCCAGCACTGCAGCCCAGGGACCCCTGCTTGGTGGCGGGCGGCTGTGCTGGGGCGGTGTGGGGGAGAGCGAGCCTAAGCCCGCTTGGGTGCCACCGGTGGGAGGTTTGTGAGTTAGCCTGTATGGGCAACGGGGCTGTACAGTTGCCTTTTGATTAACTCAGGGATAACCACCATCTCGAGTGACCCTGATTTCTGTAGCAAAGGTTCCAGGTTTCTCTGGCTTTGGAGAGCTAAAATAACCACGTAGTGTGATCAAAGATGCACCAAACCCCAGAAGTTTAAGGCGATATTAAAAGATGGATTCTGTAATATTTGTAAAGTGTTGGTGTTTGAGCACGCGTTTCCAACTGCTCTGCAGTGTGCAGCTTGCAGGCACTGCACGGGTGCTTAGCAAGGAGGGGCCCTCCCCACCAGCACTGGGGTGGGGGCACCAGGGCTGGGGTGGGATAAGCATGGGCTGGGGAATGGGGCTCAGCCCCTTCTGTGGACTGAAGTAAGCTGTTCCTTTGTTGTCTGCATCCAGGGGAGGAAAAAACCTCTTGGTGTTTTAGTTCCAGAACTGGACACGCTGAAAACACATTCTCTCCTGCAACGTCTGCTTGGGACCAGAGAGACCAGTCCTTCAGGATATCCCTGTGTGCGTATGGCCGCTCTTGTATCTTCTCCACCTGCCAGTAGTGGTATAAAGTTTATAGATTTATTTATAGATTTATATGAAGTTGTTTAATCAACTTTCACAGATACTCTCACAAATCACTCACTGTCTTCCAAAGCTGGAACAGACCAAATAAAAAAAGACGATGGAAGTTGTATTTATTAACCTCATCTTCGTCCATGGAAAACTGGGGTTAAACATTCTGTCCAAGGTTACTCATGCAGGCTGAGGTTGGAACTGAATCCAGACCTTCTACATTCCCACCACACAGGGTGACTCTATGCCAGCATGAGCTTCCCTTTCCAGGGAATATTCTCAGCTATATCAATACCTAGTCCGGTTGTTAACTTCCATCAGGTTTTGTCTTTTTATATTTTGAAGACCTTTTGTTCTTGTCTCCTTTCTACGAAATCCTCAGATGGGCTGCTGCATGGGTTCCTTTCTAGCCTCTAGCAGATGGAAATTAAACACACTGTATATAAGACTGTCTGGAAAGCTAGACTTTGAAAGGGTGTTTTATTTTAAAACAAGAAAAAAATCCCTACACTTTATGTTCCACTGTGAGTGTGAGCCCAGCAGTAGAATTTTGTTTTTTAGTGAAGCTTTGCTCTTGCCACCTTTTCCCTTGAGCGCTAGCAGCTAATGAGGTGGTATCAAACACTCCCTGGGAGAGCCAGCTGCACTGGAGGGAGGGCCAGGGCCACCCCAGCTGCACAGCAACCGCCGCCGTTACTCATGCTGCCGTCGCTGCTTAAGCAGAAGATGTGGTTTCAGCCACTTTAATTATTACTTATATTTGTTGTAGACTTATGAAGGAAGGACACCTCAACACAAGCAAGAAGCTAGTCTTCAGCTTCACAAGTAACTCTTCCTTACCCGCTCTAAAGAGACAGCAGGTGTGCTAGATGTTCCTTCGGACATGGTCCACCGGGATGAGGTTGGCGTCTTCACCATTTGGATGTCCGCTGATACACGAGGAAAAGTTTTGGAATATGAAACACAGGTTAGGACTCATTATCTCTGCTTTTTTTCCTCTCTCTTCTGGCCAAGGAGAACAGAGCATTCAGTGCTACCCTGTGCATCACACCGTGTGGTGGGGGAAGGCGGCGGCCAGTGAGAACAAGGGGTGCTGAGCAACAGCCCCGTACCTGGCTAGGGGCAGCAGCCAGGGAAGTCAGTGTTCCGCTAATGAGAAACTTGACTACCTGTAATTAACCTTCCTCTAAAGTGAATTAATTGCTCTGAAGGAAGAAAAACTGTTAGATGTGTTCAAGCCCCGTGGAACTACACAAATAACTCGGTCATACAGGTGTTGTATTTGACACACTGTTAAAATCTTGGGGGTTTGGTTTTTTTGTTGTTGTTGGGTTTTTTCTGTTTTTTTTTTTTTAAAAGACCAGCTTCTAAGTATTTACTACACAATATTGTTAAAGCCACAACCTAGAATCCAAATTGGCAGCTCCTTATGGAAGAGAGGATCCCCAAGCAGGAGGAATTCAGCTGTAAAGTAACCGTGGGATTTGGCTTCTGGGGTTTTTCAGTGTGAAACAGATCACCTTTTTGTTCCCTAGATATTGCTCCTCTCTGCCCAGTCCTGCGCTGAATCCAGTAGCCTGGAGAAAAGGAAAAACTGACATCTAGAGCAAGGAGCAGAAGAGAAACGGGAGCATTAGGAAAGCACGTTAGACTGTGAAAGTTGACAAGCAGAAGACAGCAGCTTGCTGACAAAGCCCTCCATTTTGTTGCCATCCTGACACGGTCCACGTCACGCCAAAATAGCCCAGCAGTGCACGTGAGAGCCATTAACCAGCTGAATGTTCCCTGATGAAGGCATTTCACATGTTTGTTGTGAGATTAGATACTATGCAATATTTGTAAAGATCAGTGTTGCCAGTGCAGCGGAATCCCGTATCATCCACAGTGATTTAGTAATCAACATTCAGCGGTTCTTCTTTCCTGCACTGCTGTGAGAATTAGGTGTCTGCTTCCACAGAACCTATAAAAGATAGGGGAGCCACTGCAAATTATTAAAGCCTAACATCATGTAGGGTATAAACATCGGTTACCTTTAGCCATCCTTCAGGTTCTCTTTATCTCCATGAGTTTACAAGGTTTCTACCGTGAGACACAGATGGCCAGCTTACAGTTATTGAAGAAGTACTGTAAATAAGCATCTCATAACCTTGGATCCACAAACCAAAACACAAAAAGATTGGCTTATTATCATCCTGCTGAGAACTGGAGCAAAAATGAGGCTGTGAAGAAGAGGGGTCCAAACAGCCCACGGTGCCTCCATCTGGAGATTTGCAAGACCGGTCTCTACACAGGACTGATCCGTTCTTCTACCCCAGTGAGTTTATATGTGGGGGTTTTTTGGGTTGGGTTGGTTTTGTTTGGTTAGGACAACAGAGACATAATTGCTTTTTAAGCTTAAAAAGTAATCTTGCATAGGAAGCATCACTGGTCTTTTTCACAGTAGGAAACTTATTTCCACAGTAGCAGCTTGTTCTTCAAGAACTGATTTAAAGAAAGGTTTGCAGATCTTCGTTAACAAAGATCTTTAATGTTTTGCCAGATAAATTTGGTTGTTAATTTGAATGTGAAAGACATCTGCTATTAGATACCAAAGATGTAACCCCCAGTTGCTACCATATGGGTGAAGAAATCATTCTGGGTAAGGTGGTCTCTCACTTCATCGTGAAATTCAACAACAGACCCGCTTCAGTGGCTCGTAGCCTTTTCTAGGCCACTAGTGTATTTGCCAGTTTTTTTTTAATGAATGTTTCATCTTGCATAACTAAAGCAGTAGAAGGGAAAGTATTAAGGCTTATTTGTTCCAGTTTAATAACAAGTTTAACCCGAACTCAGGAAGTGTGATGGTATTTTTTGCACTGCCTGGACATACTACTGACCTCTTGAAGAAAAATTCTGCCTTTTACCAAAACTTGATCAAAGTGTCGTATTTACAGCTGTGTACAACACACAGAAAAACATTCCTCTGCTGAACCTAACAGTCCTTACCTGCCTGCAGACAGAGGTAGTCCTACCTGAAATAGTTTATGCAGAAGTAAAACGTAAGCAACGCAAGAAATGATGTCTACAGGTACCGCACGCAGATGGCGTGGCTTGAGTCTGCATTTCCTGTTCTCCTCCTCACTGCTGTTCGAAAGACAAGGGCGCTCACTGTCTGACCACACAGAATTTGTTCACCTCATTTGCCCAACCAAAAAAAGTTGCTTTTGTAGGAAGCAAGGAAGTTTATCCCGGCCAGATTGTTTTCCTTCTCTGGTCCAGAGAATTCACGTCGGCTCTAGGGGACTGCAGCAGCTACACAGAGCAGACGGACAGCAAGGGGCGGTGGTGGCGTTAAGTACACCGAAGGGTTCTTCCTTCGTGAAGCCACGCAACGGGAGGCGCTTTTCCAAAAAGCGTTCTTCAGCTGACTAGGTCACACCTCTTTCGTATCACGCAGCAACACAGTCAAACGCTTTGGTAAGTGCTGCGAGACTAAAGGCTTAATGTCATTACGGACTTGAAGTACAGAGGGCAAATGACCAAGTTACAGCCTTAATAAACTTCGCCTTACGCACATCATCTTTATACACGCACACACTCGGAAGTTCTTTTGACCCAGCGTGTGCACCAGCGGGTCTGCAACTGTTGTCATCGGGTGCAAATTTTCCATCACGCAGCGCCTCGGGCCAGCCGGCGTAGCAGCTGCTGCGAACTTCCTGCGGCCACTTCTTTGAAGCATTTGGGAACCCGGAACGTTTAAGAGCAAGTGTTATCTGCCATTCTGTATCCCAAGCCCAGAAGTGAGGCTCTATAAAAACCTAGCTGAACTGCCAGGCCTCTCTAAAAGCCAGTATTTAAATATTCCCTGCAATTCGGTTGTGAGCTTAAGCTTGCCATACACAAAGTACCGCTAAGTTGTGTTACTTCGGGGGACTTATTTTTACTTTGTTGCACAAGTTCAGTTATCTCACCGGAGTTCTGACTACGCTTGCAATTCCTTACCTAGAACTAAAAAAAATATAAAAATGACTGGAGAAAACACGTATCTGCTTAACTAGCTGTGTTTGCAGAGACACAGTGTGAGAGTTACCCAGGCTATTTTATTTCATAAACAGAATCAGGAGCTCATAGACGGTGTTCTTAAATCTATTCACAACAAAGCAGAGACCAAGCTCCCATCCTCGGGGAGAATGCAAGCCACGGAAGTTACAGAGGACTGCTAACACCAAGATCTCTGCCCAGCTGATCCCAGTTAAAAAAAAAATACAAAAAAAGAAACAAGGACAAATGAGAAAACGGCTACAAATCCTCCTTCCCATTTCAGGACTGATAGTTTTAGAAATGGTCGTTTAAGTGTAACCGTTACTCACACATCACCCAAGTATGTCCACTACAGTAAGAATTACCACTTTCACCTGCTGGACCGTTACCGCATCGGTCGACACGAAGCACAAAACGCACCAGGTAGTACAGCGCTGCAACGTTGCACGGACTGGTGACAGATCGGATCCTTGGGCGGTTAGGCCTTCGAACTGTTGGAAGAAACAGCAACCAAGCTAAGGATTGAGGCACTCCTTTTGGGCTTCAGCTTCCAGGCAACAACTGCTCCCTAGCCGACTCGCACGACTTCTCAACCCTTGGCAATTGCAGGCCGCCGATACCATAACCTGGCACGAAGCAGCCGCCCCTCTCCCGCTTCCTGTTACCGCAATTCCCACAGCCCGAGTGCCTCCCCCAACCAGCCCTGCAGCTACTTCCCAGGCTTTTGCATCCAGTTGCCTCACTATTTCCGCACACTAATCGATTTTGAAAGAACAAAACCAGAATTAAAAATACCAGCAGTTCTCCACGTTGAGACTCCAGCACTTTGGTTTACAGAGAACAATTTTGTTGACTTTTCCTCATTGGTCTGGCTAATAAATACCAGTGAGATCACCAGGGTTGGAAGGCTATTTAACTCCAGTGTTTCAGATCCTTTGCTTTCATTTTATTAAGATTTTTCAACTGCGATTTATGGATAAACCATCATGGATAAAAAGCATCGAGCAATAACCAGTAAGTTAGATCTTGTTTTTGTCACCAATTTCTCCCGGCATATTGTATCAAGCTTTTAAAATAGCTGGATGTGTGTTAGCGTTTCTTTTAATTACTTGTTAATAGATCCTGGCATTGACATTCAGAAATAGTTAAAAAAAAAAAAAAAAGATGACACTTCATACGCTTACCCTCTTAAAATTGTGACAAAGGCTTTTGGTGGCAATCCCTGACAATCAGGATGAAATTATTTTTGCTGCGAGGGCTTTGTAGTCCTATTCCTTCTGCTGTGCCAACGTCAACGTTCAACCAGCCACACGGCGAGTTATTTCAGAGGGCACAACTTGCCAGTAATCGCAAGCCAATAGCGATTCTCTCCTTAAACCATCTCATGGCTCCAGCAAGTGCCAAAGATGGCACAAGAGAAAGCCGGATTACCCACTCTGCTTACCCACCCCGTATAACCGCACGCTGACTCTCAGGGAAGACAAGGCTCCTGAGAAGACGGAAAAATGCTGACTTTATTATCCATACAGCAGTATCAAGTCTTGTTTCACCTATATTCCAAGGCGACACAAAACGCAGGACAAAAGACAAGAAACCATGTTTCAGTGGAATTAACTTTTATTGAGGGGGGAAAAAAGGTTTACATGTAGTTGTAGGTTTTTCCATCCATACTTGCAAAACTCCAAAAAGGACTGGAAACAAAACTTGCTTAATCATTAATGCAATACCAAAAAGTTGGTGAGTTTTGTTGGTTTTTTTTTTAAGTGAACAGCAAATTATAGAACTAATTGCTATGTTCAATAAATATTTTTTTCTCCTGCACCGATTAAAGGGAAATATTCAACCAAGTACAATAAAAACCCCAGGATTTTTACAGTTTTAACTTCAAATGTTAGCCACTGTGTAGCAATCCAGAAACTTTACCTATAAAACACAGCCTCAATTTTGAGTGTACAAGGATCTGTTTTCCCAGTCAAATACCAAATTTTGCTCTAGCTCAAATAATCTACACTCAAAGCAACTACCTGACAGAAATAAAAAAAAAATTCCTCTGGTTCATGACTATCTAAGTAAATTTGTCATTACAGAAAAGGCTCAAAGTCATTACTTGTTTATCAAAGTAACAGGTAAACATTTCAACAGAAAGATTAAGGAGTTATTTGGAAATGCAGGTTTATATTAAAGTACCCGAGTCTGTATATTACATATGACATGCAAGCTTTAAAAATACCAATGCTCTCTTCTGATTAGTCAGGAGTCCAATTGTTTTAAAAACGAAATAGGAATGACTTCCGAAACGTATCAGCACTTTGGGCTCTCTATTTCATTTTGCTTTAAGATGTTTTACTACACAAAAACTACAACAATTACAATATTTAAGAGTATTACAATAAGGAGGGATGGAAAACAGGAATACTTCAACTGAAAATATGTATATTCTAAATGAACCAAAGATTTGTAAAAGAGCTGGATGGAGGATAAGGAAGGGAGGATGGGAGGGAAAGCAGTAGGGAAGCTAAGATCTGAACTTTGTATTTAAAAATCACGTCCTCAACTGTAACTCTTCTGATCTTCAGTAGCGCCCTGAAAAAAAAAAAAAAGAAAGAGATGGCACAATTACTATACACTAACTGTACACGCATCGTCTCAGCTTTAATGTGCCCAGCTTTTTTGCTTTCGCATTCGGAATTTCCACTGATCGATTAATACTACTAACAACAAGGTTTATGCGAGGCAGATTCTACTTACTCACTCGTATTTACTTACTTGGACTATAGGAACGGGATCTTGATCGTGATCGGTACCGACTATAATAAGGCGATGGTGATCGTCTCCTTTGAAGGAAATTAAAAAAGAAACACAACAACATCCATTATGAAAGAAGCCTTATTCACATCACTTCTACAGAACAGAACCATTTCCTTAGCACTGAAAGACTTGGCCTACGTCAGTGATTTCAGCTTTATTTGGCCGTGGCTTAAAGTTATTTAACAAATGCTTGTATATTTCTCTATTTGAGGTATTTAAAATGGTAAGATATTCCCAAAGAATTTCATAAAACTCTCACTAGCCTTGCGAACACATGAAGTGCTTTTCCAGATGTCTACAGTTCTTGTTGAACAACGTTCTCTGAAACTAGCTAACTTCCATAACAGTGAGCTGGTTATGAAATGTCAAGCATTAAAAATCCCATCTACAAATAACCCCTTTTTAAACAGCACGGTGTGTCAGCTCTCCCTGCTTCTATACACAGCATGGAAAAATGAGTTCCCTTTCTATCTGTCCACTAGATTCACAGGGCACGTGCTCTACCTCCTTCAGGTAGCAAAATTAACCCCTTGCCCTACTGTTTACTGTATAACCAAATTACATAAACACTGAAGATTACAACTCCTTTAATCCCACAAAACCTAATGTAACAAGGCTCTAACACACAGCAAGCATGACTGCAGAATCTTGCTATAAACTGCTGAACGTTGCCACCTAACTTTTCAGTTTTTCCAACAAACCCACCGTTCCTACAGAAATAAAATAAAAATTAGGTACCTGTATCTGTAGTCATATTCTTCATATCTGTCATATCCTCTGTCATACCCCCTATCATAATATGAGTCACGGCGACGACCTGCTCCACCACCACCACCTCCTCCACTGCTGTTGGGGAAAAACAAGGAATTACTTTAGAGATCTACTCTTCATCTTGATTTAAATTACTTAAAAGCTTTTTTTAAGTGTTCTTGTAAATCAGACCCTTAAGACTATGCCATGAAACAATCTAACAGTGAAGCATTTAAAGAAAAACACCTTCAAAAAAACTCAGGAAAACCCACCAGGTATTTGAGCCCAATTCCCATCAAAGGCAAATGGACACCTTAGTATTTCAGTAAGCTAAGGGTATGTTAACTGACCATGCTGGATATGTATTTTTTAAAAATAACTCCTTTGTTGTTTGGTTTTTTTTTTGGTTTTTTTTAAATAAAGATACATGAACTACAGTAGGATTTAACAGTATATCTGAGCCACAGTAATGTATTCTTTGTATGGGTGAGATATATATCTTGTGATAAAATGCAACTCGTGTAACTCTAAAATTTCAAAACAGTATCTGTAGCTCTATTTCTTCAACCACACTCCGAACATGCAGTTTAAATCCATTTTAGTCCCACTACAGGAAATGAGTGAACTCCTTACTGTGTTGGCCTGCCCATGTAGATGCCTGGGGTAGGTGTATGTGCTCTCTTGGTGATTGAGTAATCCACCCGAATCCTCCTGCCATCCAGCTCCATACCGTTTGCGTGCTCCATTGCCTGCAGGAGAGACAAGGAACAGGGACATGAAACCTGCAACCTACTGGTAACCATGGAAGGCTATGTACAAAACACATTATTTTTCCATCAGAAAAACAAGCCCTGAACTTGTTTTATTTAGACTGGTTACTAGTGCCCCACTGTGGCGAATGGCTCATCTCTGTCCCCTGGCCCGTTTGCCAGCAGTGTTACAGGACCGCACTGGGGTGCCGGAGTAACGTGACACGCAATCCCTTCTTAAGAGTGCACGGCGCTAACCACTAACACAGTCACTTTCCCTAGACTTTGCCTTCTACCCATCACGAAGGTAAGCTGAAAGTCAAAATAAGCTTTTTCCGAAAACTGCATCTTTCCTACCGCCGTCTCTGACCCAGAGGGGACGGGCGGATTCAAAAGCTGTGCAAAACAGTGGCTTCCTGTAGGGTGCATATGGCCGGATTACTGCTAGTCGGCTGCCATTTCATGCTCTCCCAGCCTCCTGCCATCTCCCTTACAAGGACCTACTCCAGCAGAGCTTAGTAAAATGGCGGGTTCAGCCTACATGGATACCTAATTACAACCTTCCTCCCCACTCACTCTCACAATAGCAGCTCGCTAAAGCGATACGCGTAAGGGTCTGCGCTTGAGAAGCCTGTGCCTTCAGACCCGCCCGCAGCCCCTGCACACGCTCACTGGGTGTTCTAGCCCCTGCTTCTCCAGTCTTTGAGAATCAATACAATGGCCTTTCACAAACTCAGAATCATCAAAATAGTTTTTCAAAGGAGCACAGCGTACTTTTGAGAATTATATTCACCCAACAGTAACTTAAAACCAAATGAAAAACCCACAAAAAACCAAAACAAAAACCACAAACAACCCACAGCTTTAAGAATTTAACGAACAATTAATGCTGGACTTGAAAGCTATTAAAATTTGCAAAGCAGATTTTTTTTTTGATCCTTTCATCAGCTGCTCTAGGATCTCTGAAATACTAGTACACACCACTTAGTTCGTGACGCTAAGCACAGCACTTAGCCCAATATACAATATTTTCAATTTTCATGTATGGAGAAGAGACACTGTTACAATCTTTTGAGTTAAAGAACACAACCTCTTTGCTATTATTTAACTGTGAGGAGCAATACACAACCTCAATAGATGAAGGTGCCTCTAAGCAGAGCATTTTTTTCTTTTTCTTTTTTTTTTTAATAATGAAACAAACAACTATTCAGAAATGTAACTTTTTGCAGTGAACAAGAACTTTATTGAATTAACATACAAGTTATAGAGGAGGAGGCAAAAACCTGACACCCATACGATTTAACTGTGATGTCCCTAACTGGAAGTGACTGAATTACCACTAACCTATTTAACTACACTTAGCTTGTGTTTTAATTATGCTGTTTAAATCTATACTATATCGCCACCTAGTGAATTCTGTTCCCATACAAAAAAAAAAAAAAGTAACAACTAACTATATTTAACTAACTGCAAAGCAGAGCCAAAGAGCATTTCAAGTCTTTCAACATACACTAAAGTGTGTTTTGTGAATAAAACATGATCGTTAGCTTTAGTTTCCTAGCCTAGAGATTTATTTTTTTTTTTAAAGTCCTGTTCCACAAGAATGATCTAAATTAAAATAAATCTGTCCACACATCCTAGGAATCTATATGTGCACAAACCTAAAAATTAAGGCTGCAAATAGCTGGCTCAAAAATTAGCTTCATAATGAAAAGCATCTTTTGGAAAATGCAGCAGTATGCAAGTTACCTTGAAAGGTAAGGAATTTTCTGCTTTGTGGCATTTTTATGTCATTTTTACAACTTGCACAGTAATAAGCTAGCTGACAAGAAGCCACCTCAAATCCAGAACATCGGGCACATGTGTCTTATTTAGTTAAAAGAACAAACACCTCTGTAAGAGCAAGAGTTCTTTGACATAGGGAGCAGTACAGAGAAAAGAAACATAGCGGCAAGACAGATGAAGAGTTAATTTTGAGGCTTGATATTAAAACTTAATTTTCTTAGCTTTCAACAGCTGTCAGCAGTAACTGCCAACTAAGAAAACTGAAATAATAGAAATCTTTAATAGATTGTATAACAAAGCCTTTTACAGTTCTGACTGCATCCCCAAATGCAGAAAAGCCAAAACCTATATTAAGCTGTTATGAATCCAATAATTGATATTACATATCACTCACATTCAGTCATTAGCAACTAGAAATTCCTTCCAAAGATGTTTCAAATTCTCTACATAATTTTTAATGTGCACATCTTAAGTACTTTTGTTTCAAAGACTTAAGATGACATTATTAGCTAACAACTGCTGCAATATGACCAGAAGTGCTATTTGAAAACCTGGTTTCAGACAAGTGATACAACAGAATTTATTTTGTACAAAGGCTGTCAAAACATGTTAGCGATTCTAATTACTGGCATTTTTGTATTTTCTTTAAAGTTAAGAGAATTTATAATAAAATTTTGGATTTTACAATTTTATTAGACTTGCATGTCATATTCAAAACAAGTTTCAGTTTGCTTTTCTTGCTGTTTTTAGGTATGCATGAATGCTGTTAAGAACATTTAAATGTCAAAGGGGGAAAAAAATTGCACATTCGCTCTAACAACGCAGAAGACACTCTCAAATACTGTTTAAAAAATAGAAGTCAATTTCCCAGACGATCAAGTGAAACATTTTCAAGAGAAAAATCAAATTATACTGGGGTTTAAGACACACAATACCCTCTTAGGAGCCTTTAGCTGTCAACAGTCCATTTTCATTTCAACCTGGATTTTCTTTCAAATATCTGAACATTGTTAAAATACTTGCATGGCTTTTGAAAGATGACAGTAAGCAAGCAAGCGAGCAGGATTCCTATAAACATGTACTGTTAGTTTTGGTTGCAAATTCCAAGGAAAAATTGACTTTGTAGGCTAGAATACACATCTATATGTTTGCAGTCAGAAAACAGACAATGAGGATTGGGAATAGCACAGGTAGTAATGCAACCTTAGATTACAGTTTTAAACCTACAGCAGCCCCATCCATAATAACAAAACTCCTTCAAATCATTATCTGTAAGGTGTTAGTTTGACAAAATAAGCAGTTCCCAAACCACACAGGATCACAGCCTCCAGTGGCTCAAAAAAGTTACAGGAAAGCAAGTATGGAAACACTGAACTTAAAATTATATGCACAAACTTACACAGGTGACTGGTATTAGTCAAGCAATCAAAAATTCACTGAAAGAAATTAAATAATCTTTCAGTTTCAATAATACCACAAAGAGCAGCTTGGACAAGGTAACAATGTGGGAAATTTCTGCAACCTGCACTGTGGTCATTGGGGGAAGAAGGGAGGGAGAGCTGATGTCACAGTCACTTTACATTTCTACTATGGAGTTCAAGACACCATTTGTACTGTGCAAAAGATCATCAAGCCTTCATTTCAACTGCGCCTAACTGCTCTGAATTACTTCAACAACGTGACATCACTACAAAGTTAGTGACATACAGATTGAATACACCTGAATAGTCAAACACGAGCAATTTATGTTGGGACTCATTTTGAAAATGTATTTTGTATGATTTAAAAATAACTATGTAAGATACTGTCTTTTTTATTTGCTGTGGTTTTGGGTGGTGGTGGTGGTTTCTTTTTTCCCCTTTCTTTTCTAAGCTGAAGCCCTTCCCGTATTGTATTTAATGCCACCAATAAAAACATAATCTCTACTGTATCACAGGTACAGCATGGGATGAACAGACATTAACAGATTAGCTTTTCTCCCCCGAGTATACTGCTGTCACTAGTTCAGGACTGGATTTAACGAGGATATCTGAAAGGACATTATGAAAAAAAAGAGAAGTCTGATGGGACAAAAAAAGAAATTGAGGAATCCATTTTTTTTTTTTTACACTTACTGCAGTCTGCCAAGTTGAGTTCAAGTGTCTGTTTCACCTTTGAACAAGAATCAATTTATATTCGCTAGTTTGAGTTTTTTAAAAAATATTATTAGAATTTTATCAATGATTTTTTAAAAACCAATCTTCTAAGCTCAAACATCTATTGATAGATATATTATCTTTAAAGCATACTTTAATTTTAGAGAATCAGTTACCAGAGTAACTGGATATATTTGTCCAAGTATTAGCAATTTCATGGTATTTTAACTTGTAATTCCAAACATTTGAGACCTTCTTGTGTTCTTTTCCAGTATATCAAGGGTCCATTTTGATTAACAACAACAACAACAAAAAAATCCTTAAAGCATTTCTTCAACAAGCTGTGGGAGAAAGTTCTGGTCAATAATGATGCTTTTAAGCTGGTCTGCTTGCACCACAGATTAAATGTCTTGCAAATTAAAATGATAAACCCTGTTACTATTCTGGTTTTTGGCAACTGAATTATGTTAATAATTCAGTTTGTATAAAGTTTGTCTTGACTGCTAATGAACAAGACTTCAGAAAACGGCTCTGAAAGAGAGTCAAAACTGTAAAGAGCATATAACTAGCATAAGAGAACAGAAAATTCTGTATTGCCAACAGCTGCTGTAGCTAATGCTTCTCAGATGAGTTCTTGCTACAGACACATAGCACATTCACAGTAGCCTCAGTAGGCTAATACTTCATATTCTGAATTACTGACAAGCTGGATAGTGGCATATGAAATCCCTAGTAACTGTAGTAAGAATCATCTCCCTAGAACAGCCACCACTTTCTACTCATAATCCTCTCAATTTATTGTTAACCCCGAGATAATCAATTCCCCCCCTCAACACTCCCCCCGCATCCTACTACACAAAAGCTTGTGTTCCTTTAAACACAGGAAAAAAATTCTAATGTGATGGGCAGGTGAATATCCTCTGTAATTTAATTTAGCAAAAATATTGCAAAACTGCAGTACTGGCTCAGTGCCAGCATTCCCAATACTGAAAACGACATAAGAATGCCAATCTTGAGAAACAGGTCTTCAAGAGAGGTTTACAAATCTTGCCCTTTGCATAATGTTGCACATGTGGTTCTGAAGACTTAGCAGAAGGGTGGCCAATGTAAGACTAGACACTGCAACATGAGGCAAAAAAACAATATTAAGTATAACTTAGAAAAGTTTTTCTTCTTTTTAAAGAAAACCAGTGTAACTTCACAAAACCGAAAACCACTACCCCCATAAGAGAGAATACTCTCTCTTCTAGAAAAAAGCAGATAACAACATAAGGCTTTCAAACAGGCTCTGAACGAGCATACCAAAAAGAACATTAGCACAGCAAAACATCAGGCTTTCTGGACAAACCACCATCAACCCTCAACATTTATTGTAAGCTATCATGCTTCGAACTAAGACAGTATCTGTGAGCATCTTCAATATGGGTTGGAACATGACAATCTATGCAAGTGCTATCTTCCAAACACTAGACTACCGCAATAAAAGACATTTGATAGAAAAGGAACCTTCTGTCAGACCATAAAGTTTTATCTCTAACGCAGTAGTTTCATACAGAGTGTAAGAGATTCCACAAGAAATCTCTTTTAGAATGGATACACGCATTCAACGTTTCTTTCCCAGTCGTGTTCAAGTAGAATGACTGAAGCTACTGTGATGCTCCAACAGCTGATCCACCTAGTAGTTATCAAAAGCTAAATCTCTGCTCTTCTTTAGAGCCAAGATGATCGTAAACAGCTAACGACAAGGCCGCTATGGCGTCATAATAAAACTTAAGTTCTGAAAGTCTAAAACAGCTTAAGTGAAAATAAGCTTTACTACTGCCCCTTCGATATTTTCCTGACACTGCAAGTATCACCTTTAAAAAAATGCTATTTTACATTGTCTATGGATTTCGACAACATCGAGCTAGTCAAAAATTCAAAACATCTTTACCACCATATGGAACTGGAAACATTATATTACTTGGTTTCAGAAGCTTGACACATAGCAACATTTTAACCAGCTCAATAACTGATCTGATTTGCAAGAGTGGCAACCAGTGATGACAAAGATCCTGAGGAATTTCAGCTGCAACAGAATCCACACAATATTGATACTGACCTATCTTAAACCAAATTACGCAAGTTTAAACATAACTACTCACAATTAATTTGGTGTCAAATTTTAATATCAACAGTGTTTGAGAGCATGTCAGCTGAGAGGCTTCCCCGTGTTACCTCTCTTGGAAGGACAACAGTGGAAATTGTCTTGGTTTCAGCTGGGATAGAGTTGATTTTCTTCCTAGTAGCTGGCATAGTGCTGTGTTTTGGATTTAGGATGAGAATAATGTTGATAACACACTGATGTTTTAGTTGTTCCCAAGTAGTGTTTATCCTAGTCAAGGACTCTTCAGCTTCCCATGCTCTGCCAGGGGCACAAGAAACTGGGAGGGGGCACAGGCAGGACAGCTGACCCAAACTGGCCCAAGGGCTATTCCATACCATACGGTGTCACGCTCAGTATAGAAACTGGGGGGAGTTGGCCAGGGGGCAGCGATCGGATCGCTGCTTGGAGACTGGCTGGGCGTCGGTCAGTGGGTGGTGAGCAACTGTATTGTGCATCACTTGTTTTGCATATTCTTTTATCATTATTATTTTCTCCTTCACTGCTGTCCTATCAAACTGCCTTTATCTCAACTCATGGGTTTTACTTTTTTTTTTTTTCCTGGTTCTCTCCCCCATCCCACCAGGGGTGGGGTGGGAGGTGCGAGTGAGCAGCTGTGTGGTGCTTAGTTGCTGACTGGGGTTAAACCACAATAAAGATGATGGGAAATCCTCACTTTTCTGTAGAGTTTTACACATATTTAATCCATCTGTGACAGCTTTAAAAGGGCTGGAATTTAGTTCAACATCTCACCTAGAGTTTTATATTCTCTTCATTAGGATGCCTGGGTGTTGGAGGGGTCGGGTTTTTGTTTGGCAGGTTTTTTGTTTTTAAGAGGAAAGGTATTTACTCAGAACAAAAGTAATTCAAGTGTCATTGCCTTTATACATACTCAACTTTTCAGATAGAGCAAAACTTCCACACATAGAATTATTTCATGTCCTTCAGTGTTCTCCTACAGGGTCTGTCACAGAGTTTCATGCCTATAGCTATAACCCCTTTTTCTACACTAGCTGCCACTTATTGCCATCTTCAAATCTGCCCTCAAGGCCCATGAAGTGAGTCAAATTAACAAGTTTTTCTCCTGACCTTTTTGCCAAAGTATTTCAGTTATGTAAATTCTAAGCGTTGGGAGGTTTTGCATCCTTCTAGTCCGTGGGGCAGAAAAAAAAATAAGGGTTTAGTTACCTTCCCAATTATTTCATTTCCTGCTTAAGGTGCTCATCTTTATTTCTGTATTTCTGACTGCAAGTAATATTCCCCCCCCCTTTTTTTTTCCAGTTTGCATTCCAGTTTTGTAGTATCTGCCAAAACAGCTTTATACTAAACAAATTACTTCATGCTATTTACACGGAACATTTTAAGAAATTCATGGTGTCATGCATGACTATTGCCTGTAGCAACTAGGAAAAATACCCTACTTCTAAAGATATATGAAGCTGTAAAATAGACAACTATTTTGTCTGTCATGTGCCAGACACATGACAAGAATGTGACAAGAAATACTGTGCAAGTATTTTGGATGTTAAATGTTCTAGAAAACTGTCACATTTTCAAAGTCCCACTGAACTCAAAGTGCAAAGAAATACAAGGCTAAAAGTTAGAGGAGAGTATGCCACTACTCACTGGATACACACCTATCCACCCCATTAATTCCTCTCTCAACCTGTCCAACAGATAGTGGGAAAATACAGAAGAGACACTAAAGGAAGTTGTGTGTCCTTTTACTTGCCCCAAAAACCTGCAACAACCACGCATACATACATCTACAAATCCTGCTTTTCCCACAAACTGATTCTCTGTTGGATCATACCACAAATCAGTCAGAGATCAGAACAAAGTCTAGTTCAATCAAGTCATCCATGGAACATTTTTGTCATTAAAATATGATTCACTAGCATCAGAGTTTTCATTTTACAGCTACTGATAGTAGGTTCCACAGCTGCCAGTCTCCCTCCCTTCAATGCTAAGTGAAAAGAGTCATATCCAAGCATTATGAATACACTTGCGAAATGTGAACAGAATCAAACAGCAAACCTGAAACATCTATCCAAGACTATTAATCCAGAAACAAGATGCTTGAAGTCTGTGACTCAGTTTGCCCAAAAGAAAGATAATCCCACAGCAAAGGCTTAAAGAAAAAAATTTTTTTTTTTTAAAAAAGGATGTGTCTTTACTTTTAATAGCAAGTTCATCTACAAACTTTGTAAATGTAGCAAAGTCCACAGTAGCCTTACACAGGTAAAAAAAGTACTGCTTACTGTGGTGAACCATAATACAGGCTGCTGTTCATATTCTTTCATTCTTTCCTTACAGCTCAATTATACTAACAACTCAGTCCAGCTGCAAACAGCTATTTGTATAACTAGAAAAGTCACTGACCAAGGCACAAATCAAGACAAACCCTGGTATTTTTCAAATGCATGACAATGTGCTCTTATAGAGAAGAAAATAAAAAGCAAAGAGAATCTTCGGAATTTTGACAGATATAGATAACTACTTTGAAAAGTTAACTTCCGAAATATTTCAAAAATACTAGGACATTTCTATGTTTGTCTAAATATTTACTTGCATTTTGAAGCAACAGACTAAAATCAAAGCACAATGCTTATTATGATTCAATACGTATAGCTCATGCTCAAAATTTGCCCAAGCATCTGAACATTGAAGTAAAATGCTGCGTCTTTTTAAAAGTGCCATGTTGTTTGAACAAAGTATTTTAAATTAACCTCACTGTGAGAACCTGCTACTGAATATACACTCAAAAATGTTTGGGTTTTTTTTTTTTTTTTTAACAGATATATTTGTGAAGGCAACACACAAGAAGCACACCTGTTAGAACTAGCAAAACATGAATTTACCTCTTTAGAGTCATCAATTCTCTCAAAATAAACGAAAGCAAATCCTCTTGATCGTCCAGTCCGTTGATCATAAACCACATTGACGCCAGTCAAAGGTCCGTAACGGGAAAAGACTTCACGCAAATCTCTCTCAGTAGTGTACAAACTGAGACCAAACACTCCAAGACATGTATTAGGATCTGGATTAGCCTGGCAAGACAAACATTCAACTCCAATTAAGTTTATGAAAAACAAGTTATACATTCTCATTTCAAAATTTCTCAATTATTAAACATTTTTAATCTGAAGAAAGCTAAACATAGTTTGTTACAAAGCTTAACACTTCAACAGTTATCATTCCAGTTGTATTGTCAAAAGCAACTACTTTAATGATTTTTATTTTAGAAAAAAGACAAAGACTAACTTCACATTGGTGAAAAACTCAGCCAATAAAAATTAAGCATTCTGATTATAGAAAAGCTATAGAGTAACAGGAACCTTTTTTATTAGTATTTCACACTTGAATCACCAACAAGCTGCAGGCATGACATACAAGTCTGTACTAAGAACAGGTCAGCCAGACTGAACTCCCACCTTCAGCCTTTCCGCATGGTCACCACTGGCACGCTGCCTCCAGCTGCACCCACTAAATGCATTTAAGCTCCTAAGCACTGACAGTTGAATTATAATTTAGGTTCTGCCAAAACTTCCTCCCCCTTCAACATTTCCTATCCAACTATACTGAATGTCAATATTTACATTTGAATGTTTATGTCTCTCCACTTGTAAACCGGATGAAAAGCACCTGCTTCTTTCATCCAGATAGTAACTAAGTGTTGAAGGACAGTTCTGCGAAACTGTAATCCAAAAGCAGGTATACTTTTCGACTCTTTAACAAGATGTGGGATACAGATCTACTTAATACATTTCACTTCAACTAAAGGAAGTCAAATATGAAATTGTACAATTGTACAGTGTACAATTTCTCTATTAGGTTCAAAGTTTCTCTACATGCCAGAGAGTTCACCTAATGCCAATTCCACTGTAAGAATGTGGAATTCCACTATAAGAATTATTTTCATCAACATTTGGGTTTTTTTTTTTCCCCAGTTAAGCTTCGGCACCTGTTATACTAGATGTAGCAATTTAAAATGGCACCAACAGGCATAGAGATTTAAAGTTTCTGCTAAAATAACAACTGGAAGTTGACACAGTTGAAATTTGTATTTTAGTTTCAGAGCCACTGATGCACAGTAATTTACGCCTCAGAATTTGCCTTTCAGCCTGATTCAAAGAATGAACACGTTTAGATCTTCTGTTGTGTTCTTTGCAGTTTTTGTTCAGGAATCCATTATGAGAATAAGATGCCCAAACTACTCATATATTTGAGGTGGGTTTTTTTCCCCATTTGTCAAAGTTCAAACTTTTGTTTTAAGACCTGAATCTTCTGCAATTCCTTATTATAGTTGAAGAGTACAACAAAAACTGGCAGTTTGTCATTTGAAAGTTTTAATTATACAGGTTTAGGTTCCTTTTTTACTTCATATTTCAATCTATCTGATAATTCAGTGGCATTAACAGCTATACAGTTATTACTGAAACTCTTACTTTGGACAAGTCCCTCCACACAGCATGTATCAATATTGTGATACTTTTTTTTTTTTTTTTTTTTTAACAACCCCCTTACAATTAAACCCTATTACCTTTTCTGAGGCAAGAGAAGTACTGAGAATTAGTCTGTGCACCCTATGTGACAAGTGACAGTTACATCACCACTGGCAGAACTAAACTGACTGTGGTGGACTAAAAGACTGCTTTTATATTAGGTTTTTGTACTGCCTCCCATCAACACAGTGTGCAAGCTCTCACTAAAAGATCAAAAGTGGCAAAATTGCTACCAATTTTCCTGGTGTCTTTAGGACCTTGCTATTTAGGGGATTCAAATCTGGTTGGTTTGAGTTTTGTTTTGACGCTACTAGAACTAGTCTTTACAATTAATGTGAAATTCACTGTGAAACAACTTTCATGTTTCACAGAGTCATTTCCAAGGCAAAAACACTTCTTCACAGAGCAAAATATTCTAATATTTCCTAAAGTAATAAAGTGGATTCATTCACCTTTCACCGGGAAACCTGCTAACCCTTTTGAAGTTCAGTTATTCCTGCCTATTTTTCAAGACATCAGATTCATATTTACTACATCATGATCACACACTGGCAGTAATTCACAAAAAGTGTAACTATGAACATTGCTTCACAACAGCTTAAGCCACTGTACTTTAGCACTGCTAGAGTCTTGCCCTTTTCCACACAGACTTGTCTTCTCCCTCACATCGGTATTATCTGGTCCTGGTGAGCTGCTTCACCAAGGTAAGCCTGCAAAAAACCTACACTCTTTTTGAGAGGATTAGTAAAAAATTTGGAGAAACTAAACCAGATGAAAACTAAAAGGATCAGAAAAGTACCACGGGCCTCACCAAGGAAGAGGCAGATCTGTGTGCAACAGCACTCATTTAGATCAGAAGCTAAGGCACTGAAATGGATTATAGGGGCGGCCACTGGGAGAGATCTCTCAGAGTGACATAAGATTAGTATCTCAGATCTTGATTGGTATACCTGTACTTCCTCCTGTCCATACAGAGATACCCCTCATTTACCTTTTGAGAGGCTTACTGATCCTTTTCATAACTGTAAATTTTTCTAGTCTATAAAGATTCACACATTAGCTAGCAACACATGGGTTTATTTCTTCAAGTTAAACCAAATTCATTACTCAGAGGTATAAAATCACAAGCAACCTTCAATATAATATGCTGTATGTTACAAACAAATAAACACTTGAGAATTTTCTTCTTTGGCTCCTTTAGTCAATCTTATCAATACTGTCAGGTTGCAAGCATGCACAGAAAAGGTCTTGTTTTTGTAGAAGGGTGCACATACTTGGAACTGTCACAAAAAAAACAATCAGAGGGGATCAACTTCTAGAGCAGACGGAAGCAGATGTCACCCCATCTGCGTGTACTGACTTGCAGTGGTACGGTTTTCAATCAATTTCTGCAACTGTCCTGCCAGTTGCAGGCCCAATAAGTAAGTGCCCAGCTGTAAGGACAGAGATTGCTCCCCACCTCCCAAATTCCCATATCCTCCAGTGACAAGACAGCAGGTCAAATTCAGCCTGCAGGTAACCTGGACTACACTGATGTAAGCAGCAATTGTTTTGTTGGTACTCAGCCTTGATGAACATGACATACTCTGCTGCCAGTGTGCCTTCTCCTGTTGGACATTGGAGAATGACTACGGCTCCTTCGACGACGGTATTCTGGCGTGTACGATCTGCTTCGAGAACGTCTCCTATGGGAATGAGAATGGGAATGGGATCTGGAACGAGTGTAACGTCTGTGCGAATGTCTTCTGGACCTGGATCTTCAACAAAAAGAAAGCTTTTAGTTAGGTCATATGCACAAAATGTATTGAATTGTAAGCCTTACATTTCCTAGAGATAAATATATTTTTAGAGGCTCTCTACAATAATAAACTAGTTAAGTTTCTTCTACTTTGCACATCTAAATGTCACGCGGATCTCTAACAATCTGCTTCATAGCATCATTTTTAACTTTGTGAGAGTGCTTCTGGCATACAATGAGGATTATATTCATGACAGTTTTGGGGAAGTTCAAAGTTTAAACTTTAATCAGCCTGACTGCACATGTAACTAACACTTGCACAATGATACAGATATGCCACACTGTAAAATACTGTCTTGGATGAAAAGTGGAAAGATCTAGCAGCACTATAGTCCTGCAGTATCTACAAATGAAGTTCACCTAGGCTTGAAAATGATTCAAGATGAAAAAAAAACCCTGCTTAACTCCTCAAGCATTTCTTTGCAGACATCTAGCCAATAATAGCTCAGTTTTAAACTGGCATCATTGCATGAAAATCGCATGATTTCATACGAGTGTTATATCCTAAAAACAGGTCATTAGTTATCTGGCTAAACGTTGCAAGAAGAGAAGGCTTAACATCAGGCTGAACTTCGGGAATTCAGAGCGCAGCAATTCTTTTTCAGCTGCCCTGGTATAAAGTGTACGACTAGGGAAGATGGATTACTGATCTCTCCCAAGAACTGGGGAGAAGGAACAACATAATACTATGCAATTCCTCTCCCCCTTCCAGAGCTACAAATGCTGTTTTCTGGTTTCTCTCTCCATTGATGAAAGGAGGATGTGGTAGCTCTCCCCACTTTCACCAGTATAATGGTACAAGGGAAGAGAGAAGATAGGTAGTATAAGCCAGGTAACATTTATGACAGATTTAGAGAAAGAGACAGACATTCCTCCTCTGTTTTGAGCAAGCTCTCTCAGAACCGAGAGCTACAAAACTTTGCCTCTGCACACACACACTTGGGGTAGAAAAAAACAGAGAAAGACATGTGCAGCATTGAAAAATTAATTTAAATCTTAAAGCTCCCATAAACCAACAAGCTATCCACACCCAATTTAAGCTGTAGTTTTCAGATTTTGTTTTTAAAGCCTTCAGGGAAGGAATGTCAAGAACTTCCCTAAGTAGCATCTTCCAACATTTCCAGCAGTTACAGAATTTACTCCTTTTATCTAACTCGAGACTACCTTTGCTGCAGTTCTCACTTGACTTTTTTCCTAAAGGACAGGTCCACACAAGAGGTTTCCCCCTCAAAGATTTTGGGGGAAGGAGGGAGGAGCTTTTACAGAATTGAGATGTAATCCCTTCTGAATTGAGATGCAATCTCTTCTCTTTCTTCTGGAAGAGATAAACCTACAAGGTTTAGTTGTGATTTCTACATTACTACTTTTATTTATATTACTTTCTCTATTCATACCCATGCTTTATTACTCATGGAATCTTTCCCCGACTTTGTCCGTCTATATGACCACTGACATGAAAATTAACATAGCTCTGTTAATACACCCCAGAAAGTTTATAATTTTTCCAACAAGAGGAAAAGAAATCTCAGCAATGTACCAAAAGATCAGGCATAAGCAGTAACACTGAATTAACATAACTTCCTGGACATACCTTGATTTTGATCTTGACCTAGAGTGCGATTCAGAATGTTTGGAAGCCCTCGATGGACTGCGAGATCCTGACCTGCTCTCCGATTTTACACGAGCAGGACTCCCAGCTGGAGATTTTGACTGGGAGCGAGACTCCTAACAAAAAAGACAGTATTAAAAATGGTATTGGTTGTATAAATGCCTAACTCCTAACATTTACAGTACAGTAATTCTATTATATTGATTGCTCCTGAAAAACAAATGGTTAGGCAATACCCTCCAAAACAAATTTCATTTTTCTAACCCACTGTTAATATTGTATGCTTTCCTCAAATAGGTCCCTGCTTGAACCAGATCACCAATTCTCTATTAACTAAGTAATCATGCAAATTCATCTACAACTTGATCATACAGACACTGGAACATAAACCATACATTTACTTAACCTAGGACCCATTCATTCTTCCAGATTCTTTTAATTCTACTTCACTCTTGCTTTCTACTTTTCTTCATTCTTCATTGAGTTTTTCATTTTTCATACTTCGTGTATTCTTCCCCAATTCAAACAATTCATTAAAGCCTTAAAAAAATATTCAAGTGCTTCTATCTGACCAATCTTCTGTTCAATTTTTTCCCCCATTCAATTTTAATTTTCTGATCTTTAATACTTTTCATTAGCCTTCTTTTATCTTGATTTATCTTCCACATTCTTGGAAAAAACTCTTCAATTTCTTCACGAACATTAACCTTAATGGAAAAAGAACATTTAGTATATTTAAGCACGTGGGGATTATAAAACTCTGCTGGAGTTCAGATGTTATCTACCAAATTGAAAAGCCAGCAGGTGAAGTGCAAGAAACTATTTTATAAAACAACTTTTAAAAAAAAAAATATCTTTAAAACTGTATAAGTGTCTACGTTCTAACAATGAGCTTACTGAGTTCTCAGTCTTTTACTGTATTTTCAAAGCTACCCTCCTCCCCTTTCAGATATTTTGTAAGATACAGAGATACACTAAAAACTAATTAGCACAAATATATTAAAGTATTGATATCAATAACTGTGGTTTCCCCCCTAAAATAATAACTATGTACTTCTTGGTATCGAATATCCCAAATTCTACTCCTACACATTATTACTAAGACACTCTCAGTTCAACAGAATGGCCAAAGATTTCCAGTCAAAACCTATCTATGCCCATACTTACTCGGAAAATACATGCACATAGATATATGCAACATAAATTATTTTTCTTCCTACTTTTTCTTCCTCATTGTTATCCTGTTTTCCTTGCATACACCTTAATCCATATAAAACAAGATGTATAATAGTACAGTTCAAAGCAATCCAATAAAAGCAAAGACAGTAGGGTTTTTTTCTTGCATGGTAATGCACACAAGAGAAAAACTAGGAAAACAAGCAAACAAAGAGCATGTTAGAATTTCCTCACATTTTATAGTGTACAGCATTTCTAGGGAGCTCAGCTATAAAAACCCCCTACAGAATAGTATGCTATATACATCTGTAACTTCACAAAAAATGTGCAAAATTCTTAATGAAAAAAATGCATAGCAAGTTCCCCTCCCATAAGTGTTACATTTCATATTTACTTGCATCATTTCTCCTCCTGCCTGTCCTCACAATGTTCTTCTCAATTTACTTCTTACTCTGCCTATGTTCAGATTTGCATCTTCTTTTGCAGTTAAATTCTTCAGTACTTGAGGCCCAAGTTCTTTTCAAAGGATGCTGTCCTCACATTTCGAGACAATAAATCCACCAGAAATGGAATCCGAGAGACTCCTTACAAATACCTTTCCCCTTTACCTCAATAAAAAGGACAAGCAACACATGCAGAATGTCACCTGTTGGGATGACAGGCCTGCCAAGCTTATCAATGAAGGCCAAATTTGAAGCTTAGCTGTGACATGTGGACCATCTAATCACATCTGCATTACAGGTTACCCTTACTAAGTCTAGCTATCTGCTCCTCTGGCTACATGACTTTCACTGAAATAAAGATCTATGTGCACTTAAATATTACCAAATTTTATTTGGTGCTTTTATTTTTACTGTTGAAATCCATTGTTCATTATAAAAAAATGCGTTTCATTTTAGAACCACTAACATGCTTTTTAATCACCTTGCCTCTATTTTTATACTCTTCCAGTATTTGATAGCCTCCTTAATTCTTCCCTTTACACTTCATCCCCTGCAACAATTACCAGTTTCTCTGGGAATTATTTCCACTTCCCTCCCTAGTGAAAATGATCAGCGATATAGAAATACACTTAATGTGACACCATTCAGATTTAGAAAACATCCTTCAATAAAAAGACAAAGAATTCACCCTCCTCAGTCACTCCTTCATGAGGATACTGTGTTGTCCATACTTTTTACATTTGAAAGATCAATTCTTGAACAACAAGAACTTTGGGAAGTTGACCAAAACAAAATTAAAAAAAAGCAAACCAAAAACCAGATACCACACAATCTAGAAGTGTTGGGAGGTGCCAAAATTACCAATGTAACCATACAATGTAAAAGTTAGCTTAGTGTCCTTATCTATTCAACTGAAGCATCTCATGACACCATCCATAGAGTTTCTAAGAGCATCAGTTATGACAACAAATCTGTATTAAGTTGCCAAAAGCAAATGTTACATCATTTCAGGCAGGTCAAGTCCTTTTGGAACTACCTGTTTAAGCCCTTTAGGGGCTGCACTCACAAACATACAACTTTAGAATTGGAGTGACAGAAGTGACAGCATAAGTTCTTACACATTTCAAATTTCCTCAAATAAAGTAACTGTAGATGTAAACTGCAGCTAAAGAGAGATTACCTGTTAGCAGTTGCATACTGTGTCTGTCATTGGCAGGCAATTACATCTCATCTTCTGATGCAACATAGATCACCTAGTTATACCTCCTACAGTGCTTCAAAAGGAGAGACTAAGGGAATCACAGTAATCTGCAAGAGTTTAAGGACTTAAGGATGACGCTGTAAAAGTACCTAATGAGATTTGTATCGGCAAGACTACAGGCAAGGATTAAGAGATTCAGAGCTTCAAGGAGTCACAAAGGGAGATTTTAAAGAATTTTCCTCCTCTACTTCCTACTACAAGGAAAAAATTAGCAAGCTGTATCTTAGTCTGTATCACAGACCAACCCAATTGTTCTGCATAATCAATTTATATCCATTCTGCAACATGAACGCAAAAATTAAATAGTTAACATTCTTAGTACGTCATCTTTAATAAAAGAAAATAAGACACCGCTATCATCCAAAGCATTAAAATATCTCCATTCTGTACTAGTCTTTAAGCAATCTATAAATTCTGATGTTATAAAATAAATAAATTTAAACACTGCTTACAAGAGAAAAGACTAAAATTCTCTCTGGATCCTCAACGTTTTCTTATCTTTCTGTTCTAAAGAACTTCAGTCACTTAAGGGCCACAGATAAGACTGCATTTCTTAAATTCAGCTTTTCACCCCACAGCTATCTTACAAAACAGTATGTATTTTAATGCCTTCAGCTTTATTATGCAACTGTCCAGTCACTGCTTTCACTCTTACAAACTTACAGGCAGATACTCACTGTGACCATGCCAAACTATCTAGATTTGCTGTCACTACAGCCTGTAGGAAGAGACAGTCAGCTAACTTCCTAATATTATTCAGATAAGACTTTCCTTTCAAATCACATGCTACATCTGTTAGTAACACTTTGCCCAGGGCAAAACTAAAAAAACAAACCAAACAAAACCCAACAAAACAAACCCCAACAACCACCCAAACAAAAAAAACCCATGTAAAATAATAAAAAAATCTGAATTGTAACAGTGTGCTTCCTCAGAATAAGATGTGGTGGCTTCCTCAAGTACATACCAGGCAACAGGATTAATGATTCACCAAGAAGTGGAACTTGAAGCTGAAGAAATTATTGTAGGTAAACACAAAATCTAAAGACTGCAGCTTCAGTTACTGATTCTCTTGATAAGAAGATGTGCAGCTAGAAGCATTTAAAGAGAGCACTGAAGAGTATTTTTCACCCTTTCTACCTTCTCTCTTCCCAGAAAGAACAACATGAAACAAAGTGGTATGGAAAGGATATCTCCCCTCTCTCTCCCATTACCTCATGTTCACGTAAACCCAGTCATTGAACAACCATCAACAATTTGAGATGATCCAGCTGAACGTGTCAGTCATGTCAATGCATTGCATCCATCCCGGCATAACTATTTAAACCATATAATTGATGCAAGTTATATCTACCATTTATCTTCCTCGCATCCTCCAAAAGAAACACTACTTTTCAATACCATTACTGTTTTAAAAGCATTTGAAACACTTCTATGCAAACTGGAATCGCAGAAGTCTTCAATAAGTATTCTTTCAGTTTTCTACCTATCATGAAAGGGTACGTTAAAGAACACNAACAAAAAAGGGACTGTAAAAAAAAAAAAAAAAAAAAAAAAAAAAAAAAAAAAAAAAAAAGAGACAAAATTGCTCTTTCTTTTACACCACCCTTCTGTCCTGAATTTCTGTCATGCCTTACCTCACACCTTACCATTTCAGAGCACGATAGAAAGGCTATCAAAATTTAAAGCAGAGACACTAAATAACTAAATAACCTTAAATTAGGCTTTCTATACCAAAGCATGGGAAGTGAAATGGGAAGAAAAAAAAAGGTCATTAAATGACACAGAAATTCCAGTTGAAATCCATTTGAAATACACATGGGGTGGAAAAGTAGGGCAACAAGTAGTCTAGCAATACCATTAAGCCAGCAATGATCGTTCAGACGTTACAAAAATCCTGCTAAAAACTCCTGCCCAAGCTCAAATAATAAATGAAGTCCAACTTTAGAAGGGGACAGAAAAATATAAGCAGTTAAAAAAAAACCAGAAATTTAGCAGCAGCCTACATTCACTGGCTAAAACTGTCAATTTAGTGACATCTCATTTATGAGAAAGGACAAGGCTACATTTTAACCATTGTTTTGACAGGATTCTACCAACCTTCCCTGAAACTCACAAGAGAAGTTAAATAATTTTTGCTTATACTATGTTTTGTCACTCTGTACTAAAAAATAAAACTGATCCCCCAATTAGCTGTTCTTCTGTATAAAAAGCAACTCGTAAGTTGTGCTATCTTGAAGACATGTATATTTTAATGTTACCAACATCAGCAAACTTTGTGCCTTTCTCAGTGATACTGCTCTGACCAAAAGGAAAAAAAAAAAAAA
>VZTL01063960.1:6908-24705 GCA_013400535.1 Scopus umbretta
AAAACCAACGACCAAATCTTCTCCAGTATTTGACATAAGGGGTAAAAAAGCTCCTTTGAGGTACCTGGAAAAAGAATTACAGGTTACATCCCCAGAGAAAGAATTACAAAGTACATTCCCAGCCATACACACAGGTTAACTTTGCAATGGAAACATATCTTGCATTCCTAGACCATTCTCAGGGTAAAGAGCTGCCCTCCACTGTAAGTACACTGACATAAGAGGAAAGATGATAGGATCTCTAACAGACAGCCAGTCCTCTTCTTTCTTGCACCACTTTCATACTCATGCCACTCCAGTGACTAGACTTTATTCAGCAAAATTACTCCAGATTAATGTTTGGGCAGATGAGCATGGAATTGGACTTCAATATTTTAGGATCATCATATGGCTGACAAAAGCTACTTCCAACTCATCCTCAGGTACATTAATTATGAAATTAGGTGGTGGTCTCAGTAATTTCAGAAGTACTTGGTTGGTTTACTGAATCCATTTAGGGGGGTTGTTCTCATTTCATAATTTTACCTAACAAACCTTAAAGATTTTCATTATTTCTTCTAACATAAGCAGAGCAGAGAAGCTGAGTTTGCATTAGGATAAAAATGTGAAATATCTGCCTAAAAGTTGATCTTTCAACATCAACAAAATGTCTCTCCTTGTCCCTCTTTTCTCAGCCTCAGCTCTTGTGCAGAATTAGGGCTCTAAATTATGCTGAGAGAGTATAACCAACATGGATAAGAATAGGATATAGTCAGATCACTCAAAACTCAAAACTTAAATCAATTGTAAATGTTAGAAAGCAGATGTTATCGAACCAGAGGACAGCTGTGGGCCAAAGAAAGGAAGACTAGAATGGAATCATCAAATAAACTTTCATATAATGGTACAAATAAATAGCATCTGGCCACTCTCGCCCCTAATTTTTATGGAAGAAAAATATTTTCTTTCCCAAAAAGAACGGTGCTCATCTCTTTTAATGAATGCTGAACTGCTTCTTTTATGTTCTTGGACAGTACTCAATATTTGTACAGACAAACCCAGGATCCTTAATATTGGATTAAGGGATTATGTGCAGTGGGTTTTGCAGCCTTTTTCATTTTCTCACTCCTATCACACCAGCATTTACTGAGTTGAAGTGTGCTGGAGGCAAGTTCAATTTCCATCTCTGCTCAGGGGAGCGATTAAATTTAGCTGATGTTAGGAAAAAGAAATTCAGTGTGATGAACATAGCAAGACTTGACTATCGAGCCTATGAGAAAGGATTAGTACCACAAGCAAAGCAGAACTACCAAAACACCTGCAAAAAAACTTTACATATAGAAAAAGTAGGAAGGAAATGGAAATTTAATCTTTTTCTAAAAAAGCAAACCCAAAACACTATAAGGCCAGGACTTAAACGCATTAAACACAATTGTATATTTCAACACCAAAGAGCATTCTACTAGTACAATTTCAGCTTCATTAGAATAATCCTTAATTTTGAGAGAGTTTGGAACATAATCTGAGATTTCGATTTTGTGGCTAATATGCATCTTTTAACAGAACAGAAATTAAATCCTAAATTTGAGTTTCCCTGAAGTTTGGAGTTGATTCAAATTTTGCAGCATTTACTTATTCCTGACAATAAGACATTGTATGGCTGCCTCTGTTAGGGAGAACTATTTGAACACTTGCTTCTGGCAAACTGGAGTAACCTTTCCTGTAACCTGAAACTTTCCCATAAACTGAAACAGCAGTCATCTCTTCACTCAAGGAGATCAATGAGCACTTCAAGATTAACCATTGCACATAAAGGACAACTTCTACTCACAGAGCAGACTAAACACCTTATTTTGGAGTTACACGTTAGTTCAATTGTTTTTTCTGGAACATAATTAGGTTTAACTGACAGCACTACCTTTTCAAGACTGGGAAAGAAATGTATTGACCCAGCACAACCACATTCCAGAATTTTCTACATTTTTACCCTTTAAAAATAGCATGGTGTCATCCCAAAGGCTTAGGGTCATCCCACTTCTCAGAACAAAGGATCAGAATGTGTTTTTCAAGACTGAGGAAAAACTATAAGATGGGATTTTTTTAAACCCTGCTTCCCCTCAAGGAGGAAAACACAGGGGTGTTTTGGGGCTTTGTTTTTGTTTGGCTTTTTTTGATTTTTAAGAAAGCAAGCAGATCCTCTAGAAGTGAGGTCTGTTAACTTGAGTAAAACTAAGGAATAAAACAGGCCCAAAATTATCTAATCCCTTTTTCATTAAATGGTAATTTTGAAAACACTTCCATTTGGAATTAGGAAAAATAAAATAAAAATGAATGATCTTCTAATTAAGCTGAATTACTCATAACAACTGTGTCAGATCCAAGCATATCAACAAAAAAAACCTGTTCATCACAACTGCACAGAATCATTTTTATTTAAAAGCAGCTCAGTTTGATAAATTACCACCCACAATATGTATGTAGCTTAATGCCTGCTTTAAAGAATGATTGCATACACAATTAATTTACCACTAGCTCTGAGTACCTAGAAACCTTGGAGCCGGTATATAGGTACTTTGGCTTAAGCAAGGCTGTTTGGATACTCCATACTCCCAAGCATGCTATTCATACCAGCTCCTTGCAGAAACTGCAAGTCATGAAAGCTACTACCTATCAACTGCCAATCCATAGGCCTTGAACATTTAATGACTGGGAACCTACCCATTTCCTGTGCTGAGTGGCTCATGTGACATTTGGGATTGTTTTGTCTAAAAATCATAGCCAAAATTATAACAATGATGACCAGCCATTTACATACCCAACAGCCACAATGACTCATGGCTTGTAGGAGAAAGCAAAATATCTCACCGTACCAAGGAAACTGGCAAACTTCAGGCACAACAGCTATTCTTCATGGGCAAGAGTGCACTGTTACAGGAAGTCAGTGCAACTCTTGCCTGATATGTATGCAATCTTTTCTATAGATATGAAATAATTCTCAAAACTAGCTTTACTAGTAAAACTGTACTATTGCTTGGCCTCCTGCCTAAAGCAGTATCATGGTTTGTCTTTTTATTTATTCATTTAAGCAAATTCATACAGTATGGGGGAAAAAAAAACAAACAGTTAGCAGAGAGTGGAGTCCAGTGCAGTTGCCCTTTCCAGATGGTCAGTGCTAATATGAGCATATGAACAGAAAGATTTAAGAGGCCTCAAATTATTGTACTTTGGTTTTCCCCATTAATGTCCCCCTTGAGTTAAACGGTATATACTCTCATGACCCTAAATAGCATTGCCACATCAATGTTTCAATATATCTAAGCAGCTTTGCATCAGTATAACTGTGCAGGTAATTATTTATCAAACTAGTTCTACTGATCCAAAATAGTATCCAGTGTTGGAAAGGAATGATTCAGTTTTATGATCTCTTGGATGATTGTCATGAGTAAAATTTCATGCTTACTTTGTGAGTTTTAAAAGGCAAAAAGAGTTTTAAAGCTGGAAAGCAAAGTCTTTTTCTTTCCCTTAAAAAAAAAAAAAAAAAAAGAGTTGGTCGATGCTTGGACACTGTTAGGGATTGTTACTATTAGATCCTCAGCAGGAAGACTAAAAATCCAGGATTTGACAGTCAAAAGACACTTCCTTCACCTGTGAAAGTGCAGTATGAGATCTACGTTCTTTTTTACCATGCAAGAAGTGAGGAGTAGGAGTTGTACTCCTCCTCCTTCCTGGCTTAAGCCCCTCCTAAAAGATCAATCACTGGAGCCAGTGGAACTGCATTCAGTGCAATACTAGCTTTTGTAATCTTTCATCCAGTTCAATAGGAGTTATAATGCAGCTTGTTTTCATAAAATAAAAGATTTTAAATGCTTCTAATTTCAGAATTTCAGCATGTCCATGAATGGAAATTTGCACCTAACACATGGGTAACAATCTATTCTTCACATTAGGCTAGAGTACCTCTCAAAAATTAGACTTGAAGTCACTTGTAACGTTAACCATCTAAACTATGAGTCAATTTCTGCTACCAATGTTCCACTCCCAAGATTAAAGTAATTTCACTTGAAACACTCAGACAAGTGAAAGAGATTCTGTATTTCAAATACAAAATCTCTTCTAAAACAGAAGTTGAGTTTATTAAAATAGTTATGCTTTAAGCCATACTAAAACTGTCCCTGCCATAATGACACAAGTGTGATGCAAGAAACCCCCCCACACTAACACAGATGCCAGTCAACACAGCAGCTGTTGCAAGGATGAATTCCTGCCCTTTACAAGTAAGACATGGGCTGGTGCTCCCATTTGCTTGCACATCGGTATCAAAAAATAAAGCAAATATACCTGTAATCACAAGACACAACTACCTAATGACAGAAGAGAAAGAGCCATCTGAGAAAAAAATGTTTGTTCTTGTAGCTCCCCAAGAGCTACAGAGTTTTCCTAACTACTCTCTATATGAAGTTCAGAAGCACATCTCTAAAGAAATGTTACTAACTTCTGCAACACAGTTTGTTGGAAATCAAAAGTCTTTCAATAGTGAATTCTTCAATTACAAACACCCTCCCCTTCCCTGTGATCTTCCTCTCCTCATTTTGTTTCTCACTTGTGTCTTATCAGATGGCATATAGACTTATGCCATAAATATGTAACCATCAAGTCATTTGAAGAAATCTTATCTACTCTTTTCTAGGAGGTTGATTGAACTGTCCACTGGTGAGACTTTTATAGCATCAACATTTATGACATCCAATCAGCTAGTGAGCAAAAGCTGCTACTGGTGTACATTATTTACAAGTTGATGAAGGATAGAGCTTACAACATTCAGCTAGCTTTAGATTTGTTTTCAAGTTACAAAGCTCATTCAGCCATAGTAAAATCAGCCCACTTTTTAAAATCTAGAACAAGAGTTAATCTTCTACAGCGCTCCATGATGTTTTGGGATTCAAGAAAGCACAAGATTTGCTACCCTAGATACAGCCCTTTTGCATAAAGCAAGCGGGCAGTGCCCAATGTTAGAGAAACACAAAACAGTGAATACAATGAAGTCACGGGTGGACAGTACGGGCAAACATTCTGACTGGCTAAAAATCCAGAGTTAATTAAAACAGTATATAAAAACTGAACTAAAGGCTGCTTACAATCCATAACAAGCCATTCTGTCATACAACTAATCCCTGTTACATTTATTGTTGACTACATTAACTGAAAATTGAATACTTCAGCCAAGCTGATTTGTGGTGTTTGAATTTTGGGAGTCAGTTGATTTATTTACTGTGCATTTGTTAAAGTATTTTTCATTCTATCCCTAAAGGTATTACCAGAAAAATCTTTCACGAAAGAATTTAAAAGGCCCTTCTTATAAACGAAATGCAAAAGCTCCGTCAGCACGAGTATTTGATAAACAGAAACTAATGAACTATTATTTAATTTCATCACAAGTGTCAGAAGTCTAAAACAACAATGCTTAATTAAGATGATGTGTGCCCCAAGTCTTCTCCCAGGAAACGGGTGAATCACAGCAGATTCCTTTCATTGCCAAATATATTCACAGACTAATATGAACACATCTGTTAAAAATATATGAATGGCATGAAGTCTCCTGCTGTTAATTCAGATTGATTACTAGTTAAACATAATTAAATGAGGCAGGAGGGAGCTTGTTAACTGTTGTTTACATTAGGATATTATAAAATAATGGAGAAAAAGCAGTTGTGGTATTCAAAGAAAGGTTGAGGTACAGTTTGAACAGCAAAGTTTATACATTTCAGATGAAACCCATGAAATAACTGTAAGCAAACTAATGTTCCCCTTTCATTTTTTACTCTAGTGTGCCTACTGATTTAACAGATTTCAGTGCCTGAATAACATAAACCAGGCATGCTAGACCCTTTATTATTTCTGACAACAGAAAAATTATATTCTCCCCTCATGGAGCAATGACTGCTTCTAAGTCCTATTACTTCATTTTTCTGCCTGTTTACAGAAACAAATGCAACACTAGATGAAACTCACACTCCTGAAAGTATATTGCATCTAACTAGAGAAATGTTTTCTACAAATTTTGCCTCCTGTATACATCAGAGCCAGAAGGAATCTAGCCAACTGAAACTGAAAGAGTGTAAACTGAAATGATAGTTAGATCAGGTCTTTTCTTTCAATTGTTTTAAACTTACTATGATTTTGACTGTTAAATGACTGTACATCTTTCTGGGCTAGATCTCAGAAGCCTTCCAGGAAAATCTCAGCTTCCTCTTTTGTAACTGTGGTTTATCCAGAAAGCTGCGATTCAGTAAAACTATTTTAGGAGCACAGCTATTGTTACTGCAACTCCAACCTCTTTCAAGAGTGGTACCTCCACAAGTGAAATAAATATTACCTTTGACTGTTGAATTTTAGACATGGTGTTTTCCTGTCTTCTGACATATTATTAGCCTATTTGCCTTTCCTGAGAGTTAATTAACTTGTTGATTAGTAAAAGGTCCATCAGCTTGATACTTTGATCTTATCTGCTCATCTTGAAACACTCCTGTTACTTCACTTTGGAATTAAAATAGGCAGAGGAAGATAAGGATATAAGGGAATAAGACAGCATTAAGAAATATCAAGAGACAGCCACAAGAGAGATTTTCAGCTAGAAAAAGCATGTAGTTTCATGGATTGCAATAGAACTGTTCATGGCATAGGCAGGTGTACTCTTCGCTGGGTTAAAAACTGGCTGGATGGCTGAGCCCAGAGAGTGGTGGTGAACGGAGTTCATTCCAGTTGGCAGCTGGTCACAAGCGGTGTTCCCCAGGGCTCAGCATTGGGGCCAGCCTTGTTTAATACCTTTATAAATGATCTGGATGTGGGGATTAAGTGCACCCTCAGTAAGTTTGCAGATGACACCAAGTTGAGTGGGAGCATCGATCTACTTGAGAGTAGGAAGGCTTTGCAGAGGGATCTGGACAGGCTGGATTGATGGGCAGGGGCCAGTTGTATGACATTCAACAAGACCAAGTGCCAGGTCCTGCACTTGGGTCACAACAACCCCATGCAATGCTACAGGCTTGGGGAAGAGTGCCTGGAGAGCTGCCTGGCAGAAAAGGACCTGGGGGTGCTGGTTGATGGCTGGTTGAATATGAGCCAGCAGTGTGCCCAGGTGGCCAAGGCGGCCAACAGCATCCTGGCTTGTATCAGGAATAGTGTGGCCAGCAGGAGTAGGAAAGTGACCGTGCCCCTGTACTCGGCACTGGTGAGGCTGCACCTCGAATACTGTGTTCAGTTTCGGGCCCCTCACCACAAGAAGGACATCGAGGTGCTGGAGCATGTCCAGAGAAGGGCAACAAAGCTGGTGAAGGGCCTGGAGAACAAGTCTTATGAGGAGCAGCTGAGGGAACTGGGGTTGTTTAGTTTGGAGAAGAGGAGGCTCAGGGGAGACCTTATCACTCCCTTACAACTTCCTGAAAGGAGGGTGTAGTGAGGAGGGTGTTGATCTCTTCTCCCAAGTCACTAGTGATAGTATGAGAGGAAATGGCCTCAAGTTGTGCCAAGGGAGGCTTAGATTGGATATTAGGAAAAATTTCCTTACTGAAAGAGCGGTGAGGCATTGGAATAGACTACCCAGGGAGGTGGTGAAGTCACCATCCCTGGAGGTGTTGAAAAAACATGTAGATGTGGCACTTCGAGACATGGTTTAGTAGTCATGCTGTTGTTGCATTGACGGTTGGACTAGATGATCTCAGAGTTCTTTCCCAACCTTAATGATTCTATGATTAAAACCAGACTAGCCTTATAATTACAATTGTGTCCATTTAGAAAGTATTATGACTCTCTCTCTTCCTCTCACCATCTTTGTCCAAAATAAAAAAATTTCTTTACAGTTACAAATGGGGTTAACTTAAACACATTTAGACGTGTTTTTTGCTGAAAAGTATTCTTCTCTTTGTCCCATAATTCAGGCAGTAACCTCTGTATAATAAACTAGAATGAAAATTGGCAAGCTGTCAGAATTACTTTTCTGTTAACACTGGACCAAAGCATTAAAAATCTCAAACCAGGGCAAAAGCTAATTTGTGACCTTACGGCACTTGTTGGGGGAGAATGGAAGGAGAGGGAAGAGAGAGGAGAGATTCAATAACTCTGTAACAACATTCTCCCTAGCAGGAAATTCATTAATATTCTTTCATTCCTCTCCCCACCCACACCAGTTGAATGTGTTAATTTATTCAGAGCTCATAGACCCTAAGTTATGAACTCTCAAAGTCACCAAAGGGCAAGTTCCACATTCAGGAGAAAGAGCTGGAATGGAAGATAGACTGTTCATTTCCTCTAAGCATGTGCTGTAAGTTAATTTACCTACCATCCATCAGCTGCATATGCAAGATACACCTATGTCTACAGTGACAGCTTTCAAAAAAAACCTCTACCACCACAACTGAAAAAGGGAACAGATAAGGCTTAAAGAAGAAATCTAACTTCTGGAAGAGATCCAGAATTTCAGAAATGACACTGTTTCCCAAAAGTAACTCAAGAATCCACATATTTTTAGGTTCTTAGCAAGTTTTATCATTACTGTTTCTTGATTGCTATTAATTTGGATTTCTGTCTTCTCATAATACAGACTGAAACCCTCTAAGAATTTTAAGATTGAGAGATTTAAAATGCAAAGAATTAGAAACTTATTTAGAAATCTTCCTCATACCCCCCATTTTTGTGGTACTTCAGTATTAAACAAATAAAGAGAAAGGGAACATAAACTATACAATTTAGAAGTGGACCTGATTTTTTTTGAGAGCAATCTCACAATAATCCAGTAGTTTTATTACTGGCTTTTAGTATTCAAAGTTAACTTTCTGATCACAAAATTATTGAATAAATATGTAGAGTATAAGGTTGATTAAGAATAGATGGCAAGAATTGTTGAATTAATCATCACACAGAGACCAATACAAGCTCTATATGTCATTTAAATGAAGTTCAAGCTCTGGATTATGTATTAAAAGGAGTTTTGAGTCAGAGCTACTCTAAGATCTCAGGCTGAGGAAATGTCCCTTTTCTAACAGGCATGGCATTTGCAAACCTGGTAATGAAACCAACTGGATGCTATTTTAATCTCCATAGGAAGAAGAATGTTAACAAGATGTGTCTTCAGGCTCAGGGGAAGCAAATCCAAGGTCAAGTGGCACATAATTAAACCTGTTAGCTCAGAGTTCCACAGCCATGATATTCTGTTGAATACCAATAAGAAACTAACTAAAGCTATTCACCCAAGTTTTTGATGTTTGTTTCAAAGCAGGAGTTAAAGCAGTACCTCACAACACTGAGTAGTATTTATTAAAACTCAACGTACAATACCAATTACCATGAGCCATCAAGCAGAGTGGAAATGCACAGGTAGGCATATTAAGCCTGCTGAAAATTTTCCTGTTAGGATTTATACACCTGTTTATACTCCTGTTAGGATTTTAGGTAAATACACCACCTTGTAAGAGAGAGACTTGGGTGTTTTTGGTTTTTTTCCTGTTCTTTAAAACTTGAAGCATTATTATTATTGCTTCAAACTTATTTGTATCTGTGCAAAATTTTTTTTTTTTAATGCATAAACTTAGTGTGTCCTCCTGTGGAATATTTTGAAATTAACAAAAATAACCCATAAAGCAGATTCCTGACATACAGGAGTTTGAGCCATAACTGTATCACTGAGGTACAGGGAATGTCACTAATTAACTCCACAATGGAATTTGGCCCCCCCGAATAAAATCATGGTCACTTCAGGAAGCAAACCACTCTCTGATTAACAGATGGTGTTTGGACCTAGATTCTCCTCAAGCTCTATTGTGAATTATTTTAATACCTTGACTTTTTGCTCCCCGTGTTTTCTTGTTACAGTTATTACTGTATCCTGGAAAACTACTGTTGGCTATGAAGTATTTGCTCTAATTGCTTTCATCTTTTTACTGACTGCACCGGAATCTCTCAAGAGATCACTCATGACTGTGCTCCAAGACCATGGATGAAAAAAAAAAAACCAACTTTGAATATCCAAGCTAGGAAAAGGATAGTAGAATTTTATAGTGTACCGAAATCCCCTCAGACAGACCCAGTTCCCTTATTCACGATGCAGGGAATACTATTTGAGTCTTAGCCTGAAGTGAGTTGAATTCAGGTGTCTCCCTTCCTGAGCTCTACCGAGGCTGGTACAAAGGGTATATGCTCCCAGCAGCTATTCTTTAGAAAACAAGACAAACATTTCTTTGGACAGTGAAGGAAGAGAGGGGGAAGATGTTTTCTCCTACAGTAGAAGATCTATAAACTGGGAGTCTGAAATAGATAATCGTGATCCTTTTCAGTTCTGAGAAGGGTTACTAAAGCCAGAAGAGATGCATAATTTATAGCATATCATGACAGAATTTCCACATCATGCAGTCAAGCAATCCTTGCTCGATGCATGGATTGTCATCTCTTTTTAACTCCTAAACATTTTACCCTACGTGTATTAACTCTAAGCATCAAAGAGTTCTCAGTCTCACACCAGACAGCTAAAAGTATGTTGTTGTAGCCCCCAAGTTTTGCATACTTAAGGGCACCTTTTAAGATGCTTACAGTTTCCTACATGGACACAATATTTTTTCATATTGTGAAACAGGAATAAAAATAAACATATGGTTTAATATGGAAGCTTTGAACACTTATTAACATTGACAGCTAAAGAAGCAGTTTTCATCAACAAAATGTAGAAGAGGGAAGCAAGTTTCAAACGCAGGTGAGCAAGACATTTTTTATGATGATTATATAAATATTTTGCAAGAAAAACAAAGACTAATAGAATGTATTTACTATCTAAATTCATAGTGTATTTGCTATGGAAAACTTATTTATATGTAAAACAGGATGGAAATTGTTGCACCAAACATCTAGTGACATTGCAAAGTTACTAATATAAAATATGGGGAAACATCTCGGACACACCACATAGGTACTCCTGTTTGCTTCACCTAAATAAAGTCCTTTGATTGCTGATGCAAATTTTTGCCCTGTTTTTGTCATGCTTTTCATAGATAGAAAAAAAGATGTGGAGACTAAGTGACTAAGGGAAAACAGAAGCCCTATCCAAAATAATGAAGAGGAAAACAAAGACCAAAAAAAATAGTTTTCAAGTGAACATGTTTGTTCCTAGAATAAGGTTGTTTACAGGAAGTTCTGCATCTCTGGAAAAAGAAAGTGGGACAAAGTTACCCACGACAATGGAGACTGAACCCAGATGTCCAATTTACAATGAAAAAGTATTTGAACTTACAGAAATTAATACCAGAGGAAATGATTGATCTAGTGGTATTTCATGAAATAACAAAGATAGAGATGGATTTTTCTGTATTGGAAATCACCACAAAGTGAACTTCATAGTTCACCTGAACTATGAACACTGAACATCATAGGCTTTCTTCCCCATTACGCTTTGAGTATTATTTCAAACGAAGAATGCAACTGCATTATGAACTCGGTAGGTACAGATTAAACATACTGTTTCTGAGCATACTGCTATCCTCAAACAAGTCTAATCTTACATATCACACAGTCAAAATAGCATAATACAGGACAACTTGGACATTGTTGAAAAAACATGGCCTGAAAAGTTGTATTTTTTAAAAGTGATATTCAGTAGCGTGGACATTCTGACAGGACTGCAATGTAAATATGGATTTTTGAGTGGAATTTCATATTTACTGAGCCTAACATGGCAAGTTCCTCCTGTAAAGTGTGAACTTAAATGTATGGCTTATCCCAGTGAAATACTGAAACTTCTTCTGTATACCCCTAAATTCCACAAAACCTCCTACCCATTTCCAGAGTCCCTAATGAAAACAATGCCATCTACACTTGTGAAGGATTTTGATTTCAGAATATTTATTTTCTAAGTATTTGATAAATAGCAAAGAACATGTTCAGATAGTCCTCCTTCTAATCATTTGAAAGGACAAAATGTCAGGCCTGGTTCTCTATTTCCTCATGTTTTGTATAGTTTTGTAAAATACTGCTGAATCATTATACCCTGTTTTACACTGCTGCTGCAGACTAGAGGGTTTACTACCGTAGGGGAAAAAAAATGATCATATCCATTCTCTCTACAATAAGAAGTGCTATAACACACAGCTAGGGAAAAACAAAATAGGACTTGACTGAAATTTATAATCCTCTTGAAGTGATTGCACTTGCTCACCTTCAGGTAAGAATAAAATCATTACATACAACCACTGTAAATTAAACGCAGTATCTAATAAATATAAAAGTTTGTTTTATCAGTCTCAGAAATACAGTAAAAGTTACAGATCTGCAAAATGAAAAGTGAACCTCCCTGTCGTTAACGACAAAAAAATCATTGCCCCATTTTGGCAATCAAATATTAACAGAAACAAAATCCCCAAGAATATCTACATTGAACAAAACCTACCCTCTCTTTTACCCCCCTATCCTTTAGATGCACAGCAAGGAGAAACAAGCCTCTTAATATTTCACAAGGCTTCAACAAGCCAGAGCAGAGGAGGGTATTTGAAGCTCATTCCACAACACTACTGCCACCTGGGACCACTGTTGCAGCAACCAAAGAGCCTGAACTCCAACAGCCCATTTTTCCACTGTTGCAACACCACAGTCAGCAGGACCTACACAGCTCTGAGGAACAAATTTTGATATCTTCAACACGAACCACTAAAACAGGTTCAGTCGATGCGACTAGTACAGAAACACACAGTTAGACCTTTTAAAGAGAAGGCACTGTCCCACACAGACATTCAGATTTCTCTGCATAGCAGCCAACAAAAACACGTAACAGAAGCTGAGCCGGCCCTACATAGGTCCAAACCAGCCCACTTGAACTCTGTATCACAGTTGTAACGTGCTAGCAAGGACCACCACTGCTTTCCATCTCGCCCTAGCAAGTATCACCTGCACAGCCTCTGAAATCTGCAGTTGTGATCTAACAGACTTGTAGGAAACGGACAGTTCTGAGCACCAGCACAAAGTACCGGGGGTGACACCGGCTAAACTGTCCTGGTTTCAGCTTAATTCAGAGTTCATTTTCTNCCAGCATGTATTTAAAAGATGCACAACTGCTACACCCTCTTCGCTAGAAAACTAAGCTTTTGTCTCATAAACAGCAACCAAAAAGCACCATGCTTTGATGGTACTGACAGGTAAGAAATGGTATACCAACATCATGAAAATTATAATAAATTAGAGATACAGCACCCAGAAAGCACTAATCACGGTGTCCACTGCAATTCTGACTCAGCCACACAGTGCCCAAAAATAGAGAAATACCATCATCTCCATATCATAATCACAAAAACATTACATTCCAGTATCTGAGAAATTATCAACTTCAATTTTCTGCACTTCTAACAGAAATCCTCACCATGTCACTGCAGTAACACAGTTTGAACAGAAGCTTTGTTTACAACATCAGTTTAGCCCTCAGATTATCAGGTGATACAAAATTTTTTTACCCCCTTGAAATTTTGCTGGTCCACACCAACATTGCTGCCACTGCATAATTATAGTTAAATGTCTGCTGAACATTATCCTGCAACTCACGGTGATTTTCTGAACTCAGAGGATGCAAAATACAGAATTCACACCTCAGTATGCAAACTCATACTCGGCCTTAACCATGCAACTCTCCACTATAAGTCAGGACTGAAATCAGTTTGTCTCCCAGCACATAACCTGGTCTGTGTTGAAAAATGATAATGGAATGACAAAGGACCTAATCTTACTTTCACTGAAGTCAGTAGCAAAGCTCCCACTGATTTCAATAAGAGCAAAAGCCAGCACTAGGTCCAAAAATTATTATTATTCTCTTCAGAGCACCATATGCATTTCCTATCAGCCCCCTGCAGAAGGATGACGGTCTCTCAGCTTTCCAATAATATTGCCTCATAGAAAAGCATCTCAGACTGGCTGGCATCTCAGCAAGCGCTAATCGAACATCTATGACCACCTGACAAATACAGTTTGACTCCAGCACACAGCCCAAAGAAGACAAAATAATCAAGCCCTATGGAAGAAGGAAGAGACATACCAGCAGTAGTGACTCAATGACAACCTTACAACTAACAAAAAAAATGTCACTGCCATATTTTAAGGAGATCTTATATGAGCATCTATTTCTCCCTGCACAATAAACATCTAAGATTCACAGAATAATGTTTGCTTTTATATATACACAAGCACTTACTTAGGTAGTTAGCAGGAAATTGCTATTAGAAGTGACAAAAAGAAGAATTTCAATCAAATGGATAACAATATTCTGAAAGTGATGCAGAAATATATTTTGATCCTCCCTGGGTTAAAAAAAGAATAAAAGAGAAAACTGTAACACAACTAAAACCACTTGCTGTATGTTTAACTAAGCATAAAAATTGCATGTGGCTTTTTTAGAACTGCAAAAGGAACCAATGTCACTGACTTCTGAACAGAAAAAAAGAGACTAAAAAGTAGTTATGTAGTTAATAGTCTTTTCATGAGAATTAACCAAGATAACAAGACAGAACCTGCACTTTTCAAGTACCTTTCCTCTTGAAGTCATCTAGAAGCAGTCATAGTACTTAATTCATAAACATAGTATAAAGGAAAAGGCAAAGATTACCTTCATATGCTCAGGCACTTTAGTCTTGACCGTGGTATGCAGTTTGAAACCTGTGCCATACCAAACCCAGTAAGAATCTACTAATTATGCCTTCCTCTTACATGAGCTGACAGCACACCTGGCAGCCACTTGCCAGAACAAGCTTCACACAGGAAGCAGCTACACACAGAAAGCAACAGCACCTGATTCCTAGTGTACAGGCTGGCATTCAGTTCAAGTTGCCTTGCCTGCTACAGTGATAAAGAGCAGCTTCACTTCAGTAGTTACAGGTGCTACTGATTGGTCTGGTGATGAAGGCATTCTTCTAGGAAGACACACATGGAACCTGAATCTGGGCTTTCTAATTCAATAGTTGTTTGCACAGAAATCAACAGAGCACAGAAAGATTACCACGTGAAATGGGAAGCTCTATTCAGATTGCCTGTCATTCCCTTCCCAGTGCAAGCATGTCCAAAATTCACCAATGAAATCCTACAGAAATGTTGGATCTCCACTTGGAAATTAGCAACAGGCAAAAGTTCAGGGTTTTTTTTGGTTTTGTTTTGGTTTTTTTTTTTGGGGGGGGGTTGTTTGGTGTTTTGTTTTTTTGTTGGGGTGGGGTTTTTTTGTTTGTTGGTTTGGTTTTTTTTAAAAGGGGCTACAGACAAACAGACTTCAGTCCATAAGACAAGAGCCCATTGCTACCTGGCCACAGCAAAGACAATACAAACCATTGACATACCTCGTTCAGAAAGACAAAACATGAATACTTTAGTTACTGTTCAGCTAATTAATCCATGTTACTGACAGTGTTCAGAGTAAGATTCTGCAGCAATATTGCATATATTCATTTCCTACTTTTCTGTATCAACAAGAGATCATCACAACACCTTGCTGAAACATCCTTCTGCACTAAAGTACTCTTTGCCCTGAGACACTGTACATTTTACATGTGTCCTAACATACAATTGCAAAGTCAGAGAGGAACATTATTACAAAATATAGGTGCCCCTAGTTTTCTCTCTCTGCTGAACAAGATTGAAAAGATAAAGCAATTGTTCTTTCTTGAGCAGCTGCTGAGAGGTAGAAAAATAACTTAATTCCATACAATGTTTATAGAAATTAATTACTAAACAAATCAAGTTTATTCTCCAAATATGAAACATGGATGTCAAATAAAAAGGCATTCACAAGTAATCTGCAAGTACTGTACCGCCCTCTGCAGTCAATATGTAAGTTCTGCAAATACATCTGCAAACTGAACTGGCGCACATTCCTTGCAAAGATCAGTAGGTCAATAATAAAATCTCACAAGTTGAAACCCAGCAGAATTAACTTTTTTTATGATACTGTCTTACTTGTTGGAATTACAGGAACACAATACAGAAACTTTTCAATTTTTCACATAAATGATCTGCCTATTAAAGGATGTGGAAACATGTTTTGCTGCTCTTTCAGAATGGGCCAGATTCCTCCATGATACCTCTAGCATTTACTCTCTTGGAACTTGACAGAAATTTGCAATGCCCCATCTGAGAATTATTCCTGGTTACTTCTAATAAATACCCCAAATAAGCTGCATTTTTTAAGAGTTACACTGATGGATCCATCAATGACAGAGAAGTATATTTTACAGTTCAGGTATTGCACTGCTTTATTTAACACAACTTTCAACCTTAATAGGGTATTTTGCTGAGATTTGTACAGCACCAACTTCCTCACAGGGATACTCTAAGACAGTATTATTTTCCCTGTTGAATTGCTAGAGAACACTTGACAGTTACCCTTGGGCCAGCTGTAGATATTTGCTAAAAGGTAACTCCTTAAAAGGCCTTTTTTTTTTTTTTTAAACCTCACCTGCTCTATATATTTGTTTACAACCTCCTTGTTGAGTACAAGGTATGTGTTTACTCAAACAGTAAAAGTTCTTCACTGACTTCACTGGGAGCTATTAAGGAGACAATTCATTTGGGCAAATTTTAGACACACGATGAGGCCTCTGGGTATTAGCGTCACTTTGAATACCTGTTCAACAAAGCAGATAGCAGTGCAGCACATAACACCTGATGGGACTACAAAAGCATAGAGCACTATGGTACTATATTTTTGTAAAACAGATCTCAAGTAAATGAACAGAAGTTAGCAGGTTCTTCCTGTGTAATGTGACCTTTGTCCTTCACATTTTAGTGTTTGAATACTGTTGCAATCAGGAGTTACGTTATGGCCAGCTGTCTCCTCAACACTGACAGTGTCACATGACAAAACTTTGCTATCGGAACACCTTCATTCCAACTTAATTTACATCTGCTTTTTTCCTTCGATCTGTGAACATAATTTTTAAAGTAATTATCAGATTTCACAATATTTTTCTCCTCCTAAAAGAAAAAAAAAAACTTTGTACCTTATGGCACCAGCATGGTATATCACCGCTACAATGCAGAAGATTAAACTGCATTTTCGACTGCACACAATGAAAGTAATAAAGGCAAACGAATGTCAGTTATTTCTTTTTAAATCAAAATCAAGCTTTTGAAGAGCCATTCTTCTTCTCTCAGCAGACACCTGAAAGATTCTTGTACCACAACCGCTCAAGACGGCGCGCTAACCACAGCGCTCCAGGGCTTGCGGGTCACGATGAAAGGAATCCAGCAGGGCTTGAGATCCCCTCTAGGAAAAGAAGTCGCAGCTCGGGCAGCCGGCTGGGGCCTCCCACCTGGCAAACGCACCCACCCCGTGGGGCTGGGGGAGGCGAGCCCAGCAGGAGCGCCCCCAGCACCCTGAAGGCGGCTCCCCTGGAGCCCGCCCACAGGGACAGCCCCCTCAGGGAGCCGCTGCGTCTCCCCCCTCCCCGGCCCTGAGGAGGGCTGGCGGGCACGGCGGCCCCCTCAGAAACCAGGTCGTGTCCGTCCGTCCCCCCCAGGCAGCTGCGGCTCCTCAGCGTGCGGCGACGCAGGCCGGACAGCGCCCTGCCCGCCGGGTAAAGAGCGGGCGACGGGCGGCACCGGGAGCGGCAGCTCCGACGGCCACCCCGCCACCGAGCGGCTCCAACGCTTTCAGCCGCCAGCCTCGGCGCGCGGGGCTCCCCCAACGGCTTCAAGGGCCTCCCTCAGCCCCGCTCTACCGCCGCCGCCGGCGAGCCCTGGCCGCAGCGGGCGCGGGTTAGCGCTGCGGGACAAGCTGCCACCCCTTCCCGAGCGCGGGGGGAAACCGAGCCGTTAG
>VZTL01063962.1:0-37721 GCA_013400535.1 Scopus umbretta
ATGGAGAGCAGCCCGGCAGAGGAGGACTTGGAGGTACTGGTCAAAGAGGGCCCGCAGGAAACATGGGGAAGGACTCTTTCCCAGGCACTACAGTGACAGGACGAAAACTGAAAGAGGGTAGATTTAGATCAGAAATTCTATACTGTGAAGGTGGTGAGACAGTGGAACAGGTTGTGGATCCCCCCTCCCTGGAAGCGTTCAAGGCCAGGTTGGACAGGGCTTTGAGCAACCTGATCTAGTGGAAGGTGTCCCTGCCCATGTCAGGGGGGTTACAACAAGATGATCTTTAAAGTCCCTTCCAACCCAAACCATTCTATGATTCAATGACTAGACAAACTCACTTAACATAGACAAGTTATACTAGGAAATGAAGGAATGAGGAGGGAAATTTTCTCGCACAGGCTGAAGGGAAGACTACAAAATGAAATCCAGTAAATATCATACTTCTATTTCAGAGGAAAACTTCGGTATACAGCAATTGCCAAAATGGATTAGACTATACCACCCACATTGGTAGCTCCTAGAATACAAAGCACTGAGTTATAATCTGCATGGCTTACTTTTGCTCAGGTTGTGTAAGAATAAAACAAATTACATGAAGAAGGTTGGTACTGAAGGGACACACTGATGTTGGATTTCCTTTAAAGTAGCAGAGGGAACACAAAATTGTCCCTGCCCTTGTCCCATCAAGTCTCTTATTTCCAAGGGAATAATCTATTACTTTTACTAGCTTACGTCTTTGTTTACTGTTTCTAGCTAGGGTGAAGGGGGAAAGGCTGAGTTTGCTGGTTGTTTTCTGAAGAGAAGATAATAGTAAGAGATCCAATTAAAAAGCAATATTCCAGATAAGGATGAACTAGTTGCATGCAGAGATCACAGATACCTCCTACATCCTAGTCTTCTAATTTTGGGTGGTATGCTGCACTAAGGCGTTCCAACTGCATACACAGGTACATCCAAGTTATTTTCTTCATGTTTACTGTAAAATACCCTGTAACATGTGTAACTCCTGACTTTATTCATCAATATTCAACAGCAATGCCAACTGCCATTCTGCTCTCCACACCCAGACTTTAATAAGCCTGAAGAAACTTCAGACAGATTGAGTGCTGACACAGGTAGATTAAAGTGATTTCATCATTGAGGAAAAAAGTAAGAAAGGAGATGGTAAAATTTGGAAAAGTGTACGAAAACTGTTAGTTACAATGCTCTGTACTGAAACACCTTACCTATTCACCTTTCACTGTAGTGAAAATTGGACATTTATTCCTATGCTTTGTTTGATCCCTGATAACACCTTACTACTTACCCTACAGCTACCATTCCACTATAAGACTCTCATGAAGGATTTTGTCAGTATTTAGCAAAGACGTGTTGTTCAGATTTCCAAAAGTAGTTGTGTCCCTGCAAAATGCAACTTAGCCACAGGGCCCTAGTGCATCCCCTTCCATTGCACATCATAGCCTTCATTAAACAAGGTGATATATTTTGTGCTGTAAGAGGGTGCATTCACTGGGGCCAGAGGGAGGGAAGAAGAACACAGAACATGCACACAGAGAAAGGCTGTCCTATAACTAAGAACAATATTGTCCTTAAAAAGAGGGATGGGGGAAGGGAACTAACATGAGTAGATTGTTACACGAAGAATGCAATGTCCTCACCACAAAACTAATCAAACTTCCTTTGTCCTATATACAAATGCCAAGCAGAAACTGTGCATTTCTGCCAGAAACCATTTTCCATACGCAAGACATTTTACCCATATAGAGAGGTAAAAGCCACAGAGAAAAAAAAATTGAGAATGCAGAAAGAAATGAGGCTTAAAACGCACAACACTCCATCCCATCCCCCTCCACTCATGCCAACCTCTCATCTATAATCCAACACAAGAGAGACAACAGGCAAACAGCAAGAGGTCATCTTCAAAGGGCTGGTTGCCAAGGGAGGCCAGTGGAAAGAGCACAGGCATGTCCCCATCAAAGTCCAGCAGCTGTGAGAGAGCCACAGAGGTGCAGCTTCCCCTGGGGCTGCAATGAAATTCAGAGATGGAGGATAGTGCTGGAGCTGCTCTAGCCGGCAATATAAAATGGCTAGCTTCGCACTTTGCAACAGGGAGAGCACAAGAGAGCAGGGTTATTATGTTTTAATCCTTCTCACCACCCATTTTTGCACTTCAGATACTTGAACTGCTGTTTAAACTCATCAAGACACATCCTGTAGAACGACTGCAGCAGCAGGCAGCATCAAGGATCAACTTTCTGCTCAGTTCAAAATTAAAACATTGGCTCAGTGACTACATGCAGAACAGAAATGGAAAAGGTACAGCAGATAAGGCGCAGCCAGCTGTAGTTTCATTACTTCTCACAGAAAATACAAACACATCTTCACAGTTGGAGCCTGGGAGATTGTCCCACAATAAAAACTGCCTGCAAATACTACCCAACAAAGCATGTATCATTTTTCCTGGAGAAAGTATGAGATAGCAACGCAGACTCCTAGCTATTAGCAACATTTGCATAAAAAAATTAGAAGCCAACATATGAACAACCACAGATTCTGGCTCTCGGAATTCTCAGAACTTTAGCTCTTTGTATTACATGAACATATAATGATCATATATAAAAATTAAACTCCTAGTCCTCAAATACAGGAAAAGAAGCTGCAAATGCAAGCAGTGAAATCTAACAGATTAAGTAAAATCAGAAAGGAAAGAGGAATCAAAATTGCTCTATTATGAACAAAAAATTAAAAATTAAAATTCTGACTTTCATAGTTCCCAGATGCTAAGGCCTACTCTGTTTTAGAAAAATGACTGTCAACCTCCCCTGAGACAAGTGGCTTAATTAGCTAACAAAACTTCGAAATACAGTTGTTGAATTATCAGGTAATGGTAGGATAGAAATAATTTCATTATATTTACCTCCCACCTCATGCCTAGAATGTTCCCCAAAACACACAAAGAAAGGAAGCTGCTGGCACTTGCTGAGGATGAACGGACATACTTCTTTAGCACGCATTTTGGAACATGAAGTTTCAGTTGACATCAACAGACAACAGTAGCTTGAGTGAAAATTCAAATGGCACAGAGTTACATGGTCTGAACAAATGCTCTGGGTCGCAACACAAAGGTCGACAGGAAGGAAGGTTTTAATATTTAAAAGTTTTTGATTACCACCTTGACTGAAAGTCAGTCTGGAAGCACCACCAAGGAAGCAAAAGACACATCAGTGATACAGTATTAGACTTTCATTCTTCTTAGTCAGCATGAAAAATGTTTTTCAAGGCTGAAACATAACAGTTCATACCCTAAAGATGTACGCTATTTCTTAGGTCAGCATGTGAACTAATCTGAATATTTACGTGAAGACTCTTTCAAGGTTCTATAAACTATATGATCTCTGGCTAACAGAAGTTCCTTCAGCCTGTGCCTCAGAAGATGCTCTTGAAAGTTTCTGAATATGGTTAAAATGCTGATGCTGTCCACTATGGCAAGGCACATTAAAGAGCCTAAAACAGAATACTCATTTTGTGTCTTTCAACGTGAGGTGATAAAGTTGATTAAAAAAAGAAAGCCTGTTGTCAGCAGACTTAAATGTAGTACATAAGCGTCTGTATCACCACCAGAGAATTTTAAGAGACTGAAGTCAAGGACTTGTTGAAAACCCTACATACTGGACATTTATTCGGAGTTTTATATCTCTAAGAGCAGAGCAGAAAGTAAGGAGTTTGTGTATGAACACACAGCAGAACTGACCTCCACCTATCCCACACAACGCGATGACTGAATGTGGAGTTGTGGTGCTTACCTGGGTATTTGTCACCATGTCTTTAACATACTGAGTACCACAGAGGAGAACTTCCTTGAGAACTGAAGCACTGTATACCAGCTTTGTTTTGTTCTGTGAGCACTTCTAGCATGGCTTACTCTCTGGGGAAAAAAAATCACCATCTCTTTGAGACTGTGCTTCAGAGATACGCTCTCAGCTCGGTGGTGGGAGTAACGACTTCTCAGTTTCCAGAGCAAGTAGCAGGTCCCTGAAGCATAGGGCCAACAGAGGTCAGATTCTTGCATCTGCTTCTCTCACCACCTAGACTAGCCTTTCCAGCACCCAGTCTTCTCCTCCACATTCTCTCTCAGCTACTCCCCCTACACTGCATTATTTCTAAGGAATCTTACTTATTCCTCTGTCTTGACATGAAACTACCTGTGCTGCATACTCTGTCCAGTCTTTCCTCGCTCCTTGGCCACAAATCATTCCCTAGTTCCCAGTTCAGACCCAGTCTACTGCAAAGTCCTTCATACATCTCTCTTAGGACACGAGAGGAAGACAAATATGAAATCAGCTACGGGTCTTACGGGTCTTTACAGATTTTCCTTTCTTATGCTGCTACAGAACTGTTTTGGACACCTCCCCTTACTTCTTCACATTCATTCACATGCATTTCTCTGAAGCTTAACCTTTAAGTTTTCTAGATTTATAAGTAGGTGACTCTCAAGTCACATACGATAACTATCATATTCTTGTATTGAATTTTATCATAAATTACAAAGCACTCTTCCCCTCTCTCTATATTTAACTTTAGCTTACATTGCAGCAGTGATAAAAATGCTCAAGAAAATATCTGTGACGGTTTTTACAATCTGAAGATAGAGAGTTCCATCTTAAATAGTTTTTCAAAATTTTTCTTTTGGTCAGATTTGCGTTTATGTTTTATAATGCATCCTGGAGCAATACACAAACTGGAAAGGTTTACAGAAGTTCTTTTTCAAACTCCAGCTGCCACATGCCTTCTCATATCCCAGTTTCCCTGCTTTGTGCTCCAAATTTTCCTTAACTCTCCTCTCCAAGACCTATCACTTGACCTCTTTTTCAGATTGACAACCTGGTATACTTCAATGGATTTGTTTCCAATTTATGACTTCTGCCCATGTGAAAACATTTTAAGGTGTTAAGAGAAATTTTAGAGGGAAAGGAACCAAGCAATTCTGAAAGCACAGGTCTCCAAACAGGTGCAGTTTCTCCTGTTTGTTTCTAGACTGTCTCCTCTTCCTTCAACATCAAGTTCTCAAGAAATTACCTTTACAGCCTCCTTCATGCTCTGCCTCTGCTTTGCACTCACATTCACTGGCTGAAGTCCAAACGTCACATCTAGTTTTAAATACACTTCTTTTCTCAGGTCCAAAGTCATAACAGATACTAGCACAATCTCTCCAACCTATTTAAAATGGAAATAGAGGTGAAGCCAAAGCCTCTGCTGCAACTACAAGAGATGAGGCTCTAGAACAGGCTATATGCAAAGAAACACGATGTCCTTTATTGGAAGGCTAGGTGACTTTCTCATCATACTTCAGTTTGTCTCACAGCAGAAACTGGATGCATTCTCCCATTTCCTCTGACATCCCCCCCCGCCCCCAGCAAGGCCACTCACTCCACTTCTGAGCTCGCGGTGTAAGCAACATGGCCCTTAGGGAGACACCCGCAATTCTGTTACGTCCAGTCTCCTCACCTGATGGCTCCTGAGCCCAGGTGCACGCAGGAACACACAGGCAGACTGTGGTGGAGAGAACAGACCAGCCTGCTCACTGGATCTCACCCTAACCGAGGATGGAGGTTGCCGGATTTCTGTTCCAGCGAAGTCATTTCCCTTTACGACTGTATGGAAAACACTCCTTTCTCCCTCTGCTGAACTTCCTTGTTCACAGTATAGGGAAAAGATGCCCCTGCCCAGAGAAGAATTGAGTACTTTAAAAAAAAAAAAAAAAAGTGGCCAGTGTTATGGCATATAAATCAGGTGCAAGGAGTTGTTCCTGAAAACAGATTAAGGTTTAATGGGTTGTTTTTCCGTAAAAGAAAATATCTGGTGCACTGGGTTCTCCATTTCAGATAAAGTAATGAGTAACTGCACTGTTTTCAAAGTCTTCTATTACAAGAATTCAGTGAATATTGAGACCTTCTACATTATCAGATGGGAAGAATCACTCAAATCCACTGGGGAAAAAATGCCCTTCTTAAAAACAGCCACCTGATGGCAGCCTGTGGCTTCAGTCCTATTGTTCCAAGTGGCAACTGGCAACCATTTTGAGTGAGATTAGCTCTACACTGAGTCACCACTGAAGAATGTTCTGTAGTAGGGAGAATGACTTCAAAATAAAAAGCTATTCCTAATTCTAATGTAGCCCATTGCTGAAATAGTCACTGCAAATATTCCCATTTCACACAGTATGAAATTCTTCTTCCCTCTTTCAGCCTCAATTTGTTTTATTTTGCACAGCAAATAACCAACTTATATGTAAACCGGTCTCCACAACTCAGTCCAGTGCACTATTCAAAACACTTTTGTCAGCATACAAGGGTGACTGATGTACAGTTTCACTCACTGCTCACAGTCTATGCTTTGACATCTTCAACGAGAACGCTATTCTGGACTCAAGAAATTACCAATCCTTTGTTCTTTTCCAACTTTCAAAGGCATTTGTAGAAACTTAGCACTTGGTCCCTGAAGGATTAATTTTATATTATTTAAAGTCAAACTAACAATAATCAAAGTTTCTGAAATTCCAGAGACCTGATGCACTCCCCTTTCATTACAATGAGTTTAATTCCCTGATCTAAGAGCAAAATTCAACTTCACTTTGAATACAAAACTGCAAAAGTGAACTGGTTTACAAACTGTAAAACAAAACAGCTTTTCTCAGCTTCTTCTCTCACACTGTATTAATGTACATGCTTATCATACTACAGCACCCTGTATATGGGGGGGAAAAAACAAGGTACTATTAGTTTCTAAAATTTAAAATTTACCTAAGATTTTGTCCAAATAATTTTCTCTGACATTGCTGTTCTACATGTTCATTTCCATCTAACTTGTATAGGAATGCTAAAGCTGGAATAGCAAGCGTTTCATATTTTAAGTGCAAGATTTAAGGTAGCCCAATTCAGCCTTAATTCCAGATATTTGTGCTGTATTTCAGGCTACAACAACAGTTTTTCCTCCTTCTGTCCCCATTTCTTTCTGGATTCCTCCTTCCTATGGCCACTAATGTATCACCTCATCTCTCTTCTCTTCCAGACTACCCCTTCACTACTTCTCTTCCACCCCACCCCCTTTTTTCCTTTTCTTTTTTTAAAACCAACTCCTGTAGCACTGGCATACAGCCCATGCTAATAAGTCCAGCAAAGCTTATTGGCTTGGGTTTAGTGCTGTGTATCTACTGTTGGCGCACCTCACCGCTGAGGTATGCCTCACTGATTGGGAAATTAATGGTGTAAACTGTACTCAAGGAATGCAGCGAACGAGTGCTGTCTGCAGGACATTTCCCTCACATGTTAGAAAAATTGGACAGTGCAGTGAATGAGGTAAGATACTATGAGAAAATAAAATATAGTGTTGTGGTTAAAGCAGCTGAATGCTTCCCAAGAGACTGGATTGCTGCTTCTGCCACAGAGTTCCTACGCAATGTTGGGCAAGTCATAAAAACAGCCATACAGGGTGTGACCAAAAATCCAACCAGCACAGTATCCTATCTCCAACAGTGGCCAACTGCAGAAGTTTGGAGGATAGGGAAAGTAGAACAGATACAGAATCATTCTTCTTTTGATGCAGCCTCTTAGTTAAGGCTGTCAGTTATTAAAAGACTTCCAGAGCTAAGACTTTACCCAGAACATTGTGTTTAACAGTAAGCAATGCATCTATGTTCAATGGTTTTGCCTAAGCCCTTTTGGATGACACCCATACTTTTGACTTTTACACCATCCTGCAGCAAGTAGCACAGTTTGCTGTTTTTAAAATATACATACTTCTGCTAACTTTAAAGCTGTTACGTGAATTTCACTTAGTATGCTCTGATAGTTCTTGTATTGCAAGGAATAGCCAGTAATTGTTCCTTAGTCACTGTCTCTACATCAGACTTTACTCAAAGTCTCTTACCAACAGCCTCTTTCCCAAGCTGATAAAATTCAGCCTTTTTCAGTAAGCATCACTCCACTACATAATGAGGCTGATCCACAGCCTGTGATTTACCTGTTCCTTTTTCTAGTCTTCCCTTCCAGTTTTACAATGCACTGACTTGAACTGCGAACATTCAAGCTCTTGGAGCACAATGGTGCCCACAAGATCTGCTTTGCTCTCTAGTCCTTTGCTAGGAATTGCAACACTCGTGAAATTTTCAGTGTTACTTCTACCAGGGTAAGGTTTTCAGAATACACTTTATTCTTAAGAAGGAAAAGAAATCTTAGCCACAATTTTGAGAAGCCTTTTACAACCCCTCTTTGTTCTTCCTGGTGCATGCCTCCAGCTTGCATTACAATTAACGAAGATCCTTCCCAAGATCAGCACTGATACATAACCTGCTGTATATACAGCTGTGAATTGTTGGGGAGAATCCCTTTAACCAAGGTCCTCACACAGCACATTCAGCCAGAGATAAACACGGAGCAGTCTGCAGAAAATGTGACATATGCAAAAATAACAACAAGGTCAATGGAATCTGTGCCCCATCACAAAAATAAACAGAAAAGGCTAGACATTCTGAAAAGAACAACCATGCTCATGAACACATCTCTGTACCCCTCTGCTAGGGAACTGCTAATTTTGTCTGTGATATTTAAATAACCGTTGGTGCTCATTTTTAAAAATACATGTAAAAGTCCCTTCATTTCATCAGGCATTTTGAAATAGATTAGTTATGTACCTATAGAAAGCTAATATATATTGCAAGCACCAAAGGCCACATGAAAAAAACAGCTGTGTTAGAAGAGCAGTGGTTAGGATGCTTCAGTGACTGTCATACCACGTATGGCCTCTCTCAGGTAGCTAACAGTATACAAAAGTATTTATCATCAGTCTTCAGACAGACAATCTGGCTCAAACATCCTCTCCCACATTTTGGCTTCTTTCTAGTACCTCATATCACAAGATAGCATTGACTTTTTCTTTTTCCCCAGAGTGCCTCAAACCGTCATAGCTACTGTAGTACTAAAATGATGTATTACTAATTTCAAATCTGCCTCTTACTGCCAGAACATGGAGTAATTTCAGGCCCAGGAGCCTCAAGCGAGTAAAGTTTCCTTGACATTACGGAGTCAGCCCCTTAACCCCACCATTCCTCTCAGAGGGACGTCAGCCCAGTACTAGCATTCAACTCCCTGTTTAATACATTCACCCAGATTAACAAAAGTTTTCGGTGCAAGATCACATCACCTTTCAGTAACTAACTATATAAACTAGTTTGCTATGCTGGAAATTAATACTGTGCACTGTGGACACACGTTTGCTGGTACTTAGCTGATAAGCTCCTCTTGCTGTCCTCTCCCAGTCCAGAATAAAAAGGCCAAGACCTCCACCACATCTGATGCTGTTCACATTAGGCTTTAAGGACACATTTTGTCATCAGCCTGAAGTAGTATGCTTTAAAACATGTGCGTGGAGGAAGAGGTGCGGGGAAGAAGTTCTCCCTCTCTTCCTCCCCACCAATCACTGTCACCTGAGGTGTGGTAAATTATCTTCCCCAGCATCTTTAGGATGCGTTTGAATCTGGTTCGTCACAAACAGAACAACAAATGAAAGACCACCACCTCTAACCAAATAGGACAGAACTCACAATCCCCCGAATAAAAATACAGCCATTCAAGTAAACTCCCCTTCGCATGAAGAGGTGACGGACAGAATTCCTGGAGTAGCATCTGCAATATTGTTGTTCAATAAAAAAAGTTAGCGCTTTTTCCCCTAGGTTAATATTCTTTTCCAGTTTCCTTAAACAAAAGAAAATGTGAATGAACAGATCAGATATTGTAGTTGACGGTGGTACAGCTCAGTTCCTACATAAACTCCCTCAAGCTGGAGCCTGAGTAAAACCTGTTCAAGATCAAACTCATCTGCTCACTATCATCATCAGCTTCCTGTTCATTCATCAGTATATGAATGGTTACAATAGAGCCATCGACACAAAAGATGGCTTCAGAGGGAATGTCTAACAGAGGAAGAAGTTACATCAGCCTAATGCTCCTTTGTTCAAATTGCTCTGAACATTAATAGCAGCTAAAGACCAGGCAGCTGCTGCACAGAATTAGAAAGAGACAGAAAGAACAATTACTTCCTGGCAACATTTTTTCCCCTGCAGCTCAAAAAAAAATTCTACAGAACTTATGCTGAACCATAAGAGAATGAGAAAAATTCTGGAGATTCAGTCATCTTCCCTCCATTCCTGTAAGTGAGCAATTTAACTAGGTACCTACCAGACATGCCTCTGAAACCGTTGTTCTAGACCTCCTGCACTACACACACTAACTCTGACTCCTTTGCTATCCAAAAATAAGGTTAAGTACAGTGTCACAGTATGCAGCAACCCTCACAAGGCCCTCAAAACTAAAACAGATCTTCCCTGCGTGCTCTCAAATTCAGACAAGCAAGCTACAGGCAAATTAATGGACTGGAAAAAAATGTGGAAGAAAAAGCCATCAAGGGCACTTATGTATTAGTTGCTGCTAATAAGAAGTCCTAAGCCACAAGCTGGTAGAGCCTGGAAGCATGTACTGCAGAATTCTCACCATGTGCTTGCTCTAATCTTACATTCCTTCACAAGTATCTGCTACTGGCTTCTGCCAGAGAGTCACTGGAGCAGAGGAATTTTTTTGGTTAACTTGGCATGGCAGTTGTATTAATTCACTTGGTTGCATGAATCAGAAGGCCATGGACACTGCTGACAGAAGTGGCCACTCAAACTCAGTAGAGCATACAGGAAATCACTTAAAACCTCTTTTTTCATTCTATTGCTCACTAGAAGCAAAAGCATGGGAATGCCATATTGATGGTGGAACCCTCTGATTCACCTTCTTCTATGGACAGAGAAACCTCTGCTTTACTAACTGCTGTCTACTATAACAGACTGGAACAGCCTGTCCCACACATATCCGGGTGGGATTCCCAAAAAAAGGAAATAATTTTAAAGCGGATGTGTAAGTTCCCAGAAAGTCATGACAACTGCTAGGATTCCCATCCCAGAATTTTTCTCTAGCCTCTCTGTATCATGAGGGGAAAGTGCCTGCAGCAGTAACAAAAGTACATGTCAGAGCCCATCTCAGAGCTCTGTAAGATGTGCAAATTTCCTGGTGCCTGAAGGTTTGGTAACTAGAAACCAAAATTGGAGTATTTCAAGTGTATTGAAGCTCTTTCTACTAGTGTCAAGTATCAAATCAGACACATCTGTGGAAGCAGCATGGCAGAAGAGAGATTCAAGGGGGTGGAGGGAAGAAGTTTTGATGCCAACCAGCAAAATGGAGGGATTTCCACATGAGACAACGTAGGAATGCCAGTATCGTCCCACATACTCCACAATAAAAAGGATGCATCCTTTTTGAGCAGGGACCTCTTATTAAGGTAATAAACTGATTTAGCAAACTATAAATGTAGCTTCAACCCTGGAATGAAGCATGAAAGTCAACCATATACGCAGTCACCTTTCCCTCATGATAGATTTTCAGGCTCCAGAGTGCCACAATTTTGGGTATTAATCTGAACTGCACTACAAATAGTCTCATGGCTATGGGGGAAAGAAAGCTGGAGATTTTGCCAGATATAAATAACCCCTGTGGTTTCTGGCATCCTGGAATACATTTTGGGACTGAGATAATCCCATTAGATCCTTCTTCTAAAACAATCAGTAAGTGAAACAATGCAGAATGGTGAAGTCTTTTTTCAGTTTCGGAGTTAGCAGCATCCCAGAGACAGTGGGCGCAGCTCTCCCTCCCACAGGGATTGGTTCAGACCCTCTGTCACACAGACATACCCTAAGTCTGTACGAAGAGCAGATGCATGCAGACTTTGCTTACCATCCAAGCAGAAGAGCTTGTTCTGTCAGAGCTCCAAACGTGTACAAAATCAATACAACTACATTAACTAACACATGTTGCCTCTCTGGCAATACTTAGTCATTCAGGCTTTGTGTCATGCCCACAAGGCCATGTAGTTTTTGGGTATCAGGATGTTCTAGCTCGGGTCATCTGCAATACACTGTACAGATACACCTTCGGGTGGAAAAGCTGCACTACCGTGCTCTAGCTCACAATTTCACAAGGTTCCCTTTGAAAAGCTGTTTTCTACCCCTCACGTTTATAATCAAAATGGAGGTTCAGAAACACACTTCTTCAGCTGCAGCATATAAAGAGAAGTGAGGTTTGTAAAGGAGAAAATTGGAAACTCCTTCCATCCCTGCACATCTGTTCCTTAAAAGTCACACCTCTCCTTCCCTCCTTTCCACATACAAAAAGGGGGAGAACACCGTTTCTTTCCCATTCACAGTTTTTGCCTGAACAAGCCTGTGCTTCTTGACAATGGATAAGGCTTATCACTTCCCCTCTAACTCCACCTTGCCTGTGCTCAACTTCTTTTCATGAAAATCCCAGAAATTTTTAACTGGAGTTCTCAAGAGAAAACAAAATAGTTTCCATCTTAATAAGGAAGGCAGCCTGAAAACAAGCATTCCTTCCTTTGCCATTTTCCTACTTCATCCCACATGGACACCACAAGTGAGAGAATACCACATGCGGAAGTTGTGCAAAGTAAAATAAGGAAAACTGCAAGTTTGTAGTTACTTCAAAACGCTTGAGCTCCATGCTATCCACGAAAACCTATATACTCAGGTATCCCTGCTCTATCTCTGTGGCACAAGCTTCACCTCTCTAAACAAACAAGGACTGTCTTTGTGTCTTTGTTTAAATTAAGAAAAAGAAGGAAAAAAAAAAAAAACCCAACCTGTCTCTCAGGCTGTGATTACACCAGCAAGAGCATTCTCCTTTTCTCTATCAATCCTGCCTTACTCAGGCTTTGAAGAGCCTCTGTGTGTTGCTGCCATGTGCTTTGATCTTTCTATTTTATGCCCCAGGGCCAGCGCTGATAATATCTGCTCTGCCTGCACAGTTTTGGGAAAGGCAGTAGCACCCATTCCTGTCCAAGAGCAGCTTTGTTAACACACTGAAACAGCATGTGCGCCCCTGTGACCCCAGAGAGGCAGACACATAAAAACACACAGTCAATGCACATACGCCACTATAACAACATTTGGACAGACTACATTTTTCCTCCTGTTAAAAAGTAGTTGAGTGTGATAACTTATTGTTAGTCTTTCAGCTATGCAAAGCCAAGTCACTGTATGCCAGCCACACAACCCAGGCACTCAGAGTTCCGTGCTGTTTCTCTAGACTCCATTTTGTTAAGGATATTTAATAATAATAGGAAGGCACATCAGCTTTTGTCTCTTGTAACATAGAAGCAGGAAACATCCTCGGCATCAAACTGAAGTGTGTCAATCATCATGAATCATCCAACATGGCAAACAGACTGGCGGTTTTCTTTAACTCCTGCACTTGAAAAGCCATGCAAAAAACCTCCACAGCCAACAAGTAAGGGGCCAGGCAACTCCCCTTTGCAACCAGAGATCTAACACTGATAGCAGCTTCTTGAAAAAATAAAATAAAAAAAATACAATATCCCAAAAAACCTGTTCTGAGGCCTTTTACTTTCACTTCTGCCATGACACTAACTCTCACTTCCTAGAAAATTAATGTGTTTGGTGTAGATTATAAGTGAAGATTTTCAGCGACAGCTCCGAGATGAAAGCAGATCATCTTTTCTGAGATTCTTGGGCCTATATAACTATACATTTTCCCTGGCACTTGAATTGTTAAATGTGAAAGCAAGGTACTTCAGGTATTAATAAGCAAATATTTCATGGACAGAACTCTCTGTAAAACTCATACAATAGCAGAAACCCAAGAGGAAAATTCTGCTTATTTTAGTGACTAAATTCTTGACACTTTTTATGTTCAGAAAAAAGGCAGACGTAGAAAGCTAAAGAGTGAGTGGCAGAGCAGCAGAGAAATAAACCTGGAGATCCTGCCAACTGCTAAATATGAGTAAAGATGAAGGGACAGGATTATTAAAGGCAGTTAAGGTAAGTTTAACTTGAAATTTGGAGATCTGACATACAGCACTATCATCATCTATTCAACAGATACAGCCAGGCATTTTAATGTTACCCCTCATTAGCTAGTGGGTAAACTGCCTTTGATTGCTCCTTCAGCGGCACCGATTGCAAAAAGGAAATTTATTTTCTTTAGTTTCATATAATGGCAACAACAGTATCTCTCAGATTCAGACCTTCCCAAAAAATGCACATGAATATTATCAAGAAATTAGCACCAAGAGGCAAAGCATTACCCTAGAAAACTAGAGAACAACTTCAGTTAGACTAGTTCCACTGCTGGCCGGTGGCAGGAAACAGCAAGTGCGCTGGAGCCCAGCTTGCATCAAGTTTCGTCTATGAAAAGATTTGCTTTTAAGAAGCCATATCGAGCAATGTCATTCATAGTTATGCAGCATGCTGTATACAATACAGAAGGCGGGTTCCTGCTCTAGAGCACTATAAACCTAGTGGCTTTTCTTACAGTCACAGTGTCTTCCAATTTGGTTTCAGCCATCCAGGGCATGTGCCAGAACTGCCATCCTCCCATCAGCTGTTTTATTGCTAAACTGAGAGTTCAACATGTCTAAGGTATGGCACCAGGTCTGAGATTTTGCAGGTTCTAGCAAACTGGGAAAAAAAGGACTTCTGAAAGATTTTACTAGATCATACATTGTTTAAAAGAGTTTGACCTCCTTCCCACCACTCAGTAAAGGTGAATCTTTCTCATCCCAGACAGCAGCAGTGTGTACTTCACTACCAGATCAAATCAGAAGCAGCCAAGGAACTTCCAGTAGGACCCCTATATTTGGCCTGCCTTTATGGGAAAGGATATTTTTAATCTATATTTCTTGCAACCTGTCCCAATCCAAGAATTTTCCAAGAACTAAATAGCATTTGAAGAATTTCAAAAAGAAAGCCTTCACGCTGAGACAGTGAAGGCGAGTGAAAGAAACCCTGACCTTCTCTGCCATCTCACACTGCAGTTGCAGGCAGCTGCCTATTCCAAGCTAAGCCCACTACAAACTGTTAGCTGCAACCCCATTCCAGGTTTTACCCTTAGCCGCTCCTCCCAGTACTTCAAAGGAAAAGTATTTTTGTACAGCCCAGCAAGGAGTGTAAACTGCCCAGCTGCTTCCAAAGCAAGATGATTTAACCCTTAAGTATCCAATATGCAATGCCCTCAGCAGGGGATGTGTGCGTAAAAAAAAAAAAAAAAAAATCACTAGGAGCCTAAAAATTAAGTTTGTTGTGTTAATGACTTAACTGAAAAGCGACACACCAATAGTCATCTTCCCATTTCCCCTCTCTTTTTTTCTGGAGGGGAAGAGGGTAGAGAAACTAGAACTTCTAAAACACATTTATGAGAGTCACAGATACTTTCCATAACACATCAGAATTTTGCTTAAATGGCTAGAAGACCCCATTTCTGTAAATAATGTAGAGTCAGCTATATATATCTAAATACCTTCTCAAGCTGGACCCTCAAAGGATCCCACAAATTCAGCACTTTGCTGCAAACTTCAGTAAATTAACTGCCCCCCTTGGGCTCCCACTCATTCCCACAGCAGTGACAAGCTGGGGGACAGGCTTCCTCACAAAAGAAACCTCAAATAACTCTTTGCAGGAAATAGTAAAATGGCCTGGATGTCTTTATGCTGGGTGACAACTGGAAAGGTAGAGGAAGACACTAAATGATGCTCTTCCTTCTTACTGGAAAACTGCATTAATAAAATGTCTTTTATTCAGGGGTTCCTCCTGAAGTTTGAGTTTCTACACTCTGCAGTTATTTCCCCACCACTTGGGGCACACACCAAGTGGACCACTGCCCACCGCTTCTGGTGTTTCCTTGGTTCTCAGTTTTGTTTCAGGTCAAGATGGCTCACAGCCAATTGCATGCAAACACTTATAACTAGCCTTCCATCAACACACAGAGTCCCAGGGGCAGGCCCTCATCTTTGTGTTAACTGGTGACAGGCAAACTTTTGATGTCAAACAAGCCACTTCATTTTGTCTGACCAGCATATACACTCAGGTATTTCAATTACAAAATCTGCAAAACTCATTAGGATTTACTGGATCCAAGCTTCTTTTTGCTTGGTTATTAAACAACAGGGGTTGTCTATTACTTACACACAAACCTCTTGCTTGCAGCGAGGATGTCCATGCCATTTTTCCAGTTATGTTTTTATTCTGCACTTTATTTTTTGTACTGGAGCTTGTTTGACTTTTGTATTTGTACTATGTGACACTCAAACTAAAGCAGCATCTTCTTTCCTTATGCACATCTGTACTCAAAACCTGGGTAGATATGCTGCCAAAGCCTTCATCCAGATTACAACATGGTGTAGGATATCTCTGCATTTTTAGTTTGGACGTTTTACTTCTGAAATCAGTTTTTTCTCTCATATACCTAGCTGATACTTCAAATAACTGCATCTCTCTTAACAACACATAGAATTAGAGCTCAGATGCATTTAACAACTCCTTGCTTTGTCAGTTGTTACCCCATATCTGCAGCACGGCAAAGGGCTTCATTTGGAGAGTGCTGCAGGTACATAAAGCAGGTCAGTCCCTTCCTCCAAAGGATAAAATGAACACCATGTGCTGCAGCACAAGCCCTGGTGGTGCTTTGCCATGGCTGCACCATTGCCAGGGAAGGGATGGATAAGTGGTTAGAGCACAGCGTTCATTCCTTACAATCCTCCAGACGGAATGCTATTTATCCAGAATGTATTATGAATAGTTTTAACAATAAGGATTCAGAATTTGCCACAGTAAATAACTGTATGCCAGTTAGTTTCCCACATTGCCTTCTGCCTGGTGGCATTACAGTTTCTCCTTTCCTTCCCCTCCTTTTCAGCAGCCTCACCTACTTGGAGTATAGACCCAAAGCTCTAAGAGCAGGACAGAATGATCATTACAGAAGTCAGGGGTGCATATGTGGAAAGCACAAGCAATAAAACACCAAGGGTGCGTGCACGTTAAATACACATACTTCGGGTGTGCTAAGGAGTTAAGTATATCCAAGTGCTTTTGCCACAGACCTGCATTTGCTGAATGGAGGCACAGTCTGGAGTTCTGCTCCTAAAACTGTAAGAATCTTTAACATTCAGTCCACAAGCTACCTCTGTTGATTTCTCTGGGTATGGAGTTAGTCTCCAACAACATTTCAGTAGCTAGTTCAGGCAATTGCTGTAGGGAAACTGATGTTCTGACACTGTTCTCTGTGGGGGTCCCTGTGTCTTACAAGTTCAGAGGATGTCTTTAGACTCCCCTCCCTGTGGGTTATCACTCTCCTTCCTGCACTCCAGAGGTACAAGCAGCAATACTTGCTGGGGAGCACTGAACTCTGAGGAACATCCCCATCTTTCCTTCTTCCCAAACAGAATGTTGAGCACAGACAGCTCTCAAACTCAGTAATTTACAACTGAACAGATGAACTAGACAGTGTAAAAAGCTTGTTCAGGAATCACAGGAATCAGTAGTAAAAGGTCTTTTTTTGTCTGGTGTTTTTTTTTGTTGTTGTTGGGTTTTGGGTTTTTTTTTGTCTTCTGGTTGTCCATAGATTTAGCAATTTAGCACACAGTCTAGTGAGATGCAAAAGACTTCATGAGAGGATAGCTGCCAGATCCATATCAAAATGGATTTTACTGTAAGGAAAAAAAAAACATAGTTTCAAAGTTAAGAACAGTCAGAGTGGCAGATAACCTGTAAAATTCTGACCCTCTATGAACATTTAATGTTATAAAGTCATTAATTTCATTATAATATTTTTTCTGTAAAACGTATCTCAGTACACAAGATGGATAGACAAAAGAAATAAGGGTTACAAATTTACAGAGGTTTTATGCCTAAACGTTGGTGCTAGGATTGAGAGCTACTAGACAAAATCGTAGGGAATTTGGATGCCATGCAGTAACACCTGTGGCTGAATGTCCAACATGGTGCTGAAGACAGATTCTCATGCTCCACGCCTTAGCAGTGCTGAATTGACAGACAGGACAGAATCCAAAATATTTGATAAGATAACAGAAGATCACCATTACCTGGAAGCAGTATTAAGTTTACACAGGCAGTCTTTATGAACAGAATTATTATCATGGGTGCCAAGAAAAAAAAAAAAGAAGGCAATACAGATTAACAGTTTTGCACAGGTGACTGAAGCAGAGGGATGAGTCAGGCCCAAAAAAGCCATTAAGTCGTATTTTGAAAGTAAGAAGATTGTTTTAATATTTAATTGTGGGAAAATGAAGCTCTGGTTTTGTCAACTTCATTCTAGAAATGTCTTCAATCCAAGCAGCAGCTTAAAAATCTCATACTACAATTTCAGAAACTTGGTTTGGGCAAATAGGCTGGGGAAAGGGAGCAGGTAAACGCTTTATGTTACAAAATTTGCAGTAAAATGAAAGTTGATGACAAAATTTCAGCACAGGATTCTGTGATAGGGACTACAAAAGTAGTATATTAACCTAACAGACTAGCGCACTGATGCAACTATTTATGGATAAGACCCCTCCTTTGCGCAATACTAGAGCACAAAAGTAAATCCTGCTGTAACTTTCAAGACATGCACACCTGAGTAGCTCACTTTTGGATCTGCTTTATTTGAACTTTAATTCTCTCAGTCAAATCCCTAATTTTGACTTTATGAAGGGCACAGAACTAGTTTCCAAAGCACTACTAATTAGCTTTAATCAAGAAAGGTAAAGTCTCTTGAGATGAGAAATACCAACCCTAGTTTCTCTGCCTGCAACCCATCTGGACGTAACTTCATCATGAAATATCGAAATGTGACAGAAATAGTCCCACCTATAAAATAATCATGAAGAATAGCCATGACTCAGGCACCAGTGATATTCTAACAGGCCCCGCAGGGCTGGGCTGAGAATGCCAAGATTCTACAACACCTTGGCATTTCCCTTCAATATCCTTTTAGACCTGGTCCCTGTCAAAGGACCAGAGATAAGACACTATACTAAAAATGCCACTTAAGGAACACCACATATAAGGAAATCTCCCTCTTCTTAATTCTCTTTCACTGTACATCTGTGCCTAGATATAACAAAGGCAATCAGCTTTTATCAGGTACCTCCAACTGCACAGGACTAAAAGCATCACACTTCAAAACAAACCAAAGCTTCCTTCTCTACTCTCAAAAACAAAGGGGAAGAGAAATTCAACTATGCGAAGATTAACTCTGAATTAGTTAGAGGTTATTATAATTTTTTCCTGTCTTCTACTCCACTATTCACAGGAAACACTTGCAAATATTATTCTACAGAACCACAAATTTAAATGAAGAGTATTAGTTATCTGACTGCTCGATACTCTTCCTTGCTCTAGAACTATTGCCTGCTCTAATACATCTTCGTATCATGAATTTAAGTTAAGTGATTTACAGCTTAGATTCTTTCCAGTAAACAGAAAGAATCTTCTGTATAAAAACATCCATCCACATGTATATGGAAGATTGTCAACACTGATGAAATAAGACATTTATGCTGCCTGCTTACTCTCTCACACAGGTGAAGCATATAAAAACTGTCATCTTACATCAGAAATTAATCTTATCTCAGATCTTCTACAAAAATTTGATGCACTATTTCAGTGCCATGGCTCCAAGGGAAGACAAAAGACAGACACCCTGTACTTACTCAACTTCTGGAAAGCTGGGCACCAGACCATTCCTTTGGAACATGCCCCTACATCCCGTAACACCTAGTAATCTGTAATCATTACTGCATGACAGATACTGAAACCATAGAGTCCTCTTTAAATTAGGGCAAAGACCTGCAGCATGGACCTGTTCAAGAAAGACCTCTGACATGGACTTTCTCCTTTGTATAGTCCATTTTAAAGTGCATTTTTAGAAGCAGATTGCCTGAAAACTCCAAGTTTCCATCTTCCCCAGCTTTCCACACCAGTGCAGATGGTAAGACGAATCACTTGGAATGGTTTTGTTTTGATTTATTAATATAAGCTTTATTTTCACACCATGTCACAATCACAAGAAGCCTAAGGTTAGAGTAATCCCACAATCTAAACAAACAACGCATCACGTACATATGAGCAGAAGCTTTATTTAGGAAGTTATGTTCTTCACTCAAATGACAGGATTTAGTTCTGCATACTGCTGTCATAAAAGCTTGCTGTTTTTCGCATAGACACACCCTAACAACCCCTTGAAAAGGGGAAAAATTAAGATAGGTTTGAGGACCTACCAACAGCGTTTGCTGCCCAGTGGAGAAGCTGCTTCAGAAACAGCACATGCAAGTTCAGATAGTTTTTCAAGAGCAGCAACAGTCCCATCTCTTATCTCAGCATCCTGTACAATTTTCAGTTTTATCAGTTTTCCTTTCTTTTCAAACCTCTCTCACTTCTCATCCACTTTGTGTTGCTCTCATCCACTGCTTTGTTCCATGCTATGTCACATCCCTTTTGAATCTCATTTATTTCAAGTCCACCCTAATTTTCACTACAGGCCCATCCCACCACCAGAAGCACAGCAGGCAAGGCTTTACGTGGACCTTTCCCAATCCATGCCTTCTCCGAAAAGTCTACCATCACCTCTTGAAGGCACCTACAGCTCTAGGACTCCACAGGAGAGAGCATCATTTGCCTTCTCAACCCTTAGCATCTCTTCAAAAACCCTTTGTTCCCGCCCAAGAATCCTGGCACTGCATTCCCTGCCAAATACTTCAAAGCACTGCTTAGCAGCAAAGCTCGCCTCTAGCTTTTCTCTATGCCCCAGTCCTCTCCAAGCAAACATGTCACCATTATAATCTCTGGCTAGCTTGTCTCCATGTGTAAAATCTGCAAGATGTATGATTACTGCCCCAGATTAAAGCTAGGGGAGTTTTAGAAAAGCTAGACAAACCTTCCTTTGCATCCTACCCAGCCATCAAATCCTAGAGTCCTCCGTTCATTCTTCATATCCTTTAGTTTCCCAGTATGCTGTATTTTTCTGCAATTCCCTTCAAGCTGCTAATCATACATGTATAGTTCAGAGAACACAGCCCAAGGACCCATTAAGTCACATTATCACCTTAAGGCTCATCCTTGCCAGGATAGCGCTCTCACACATGTAACAAGAACTGCAGCTGAAAGAAGATAACTCAGGGCACAATTCTTGTACTTTTCCCACATTTTTAGCTAAGGTAACACTTTTCCGCACACCCAGTGGTCTACTGACATCCAGCAGTTGCCATGTCAGAGTCAGTCTTGTGTCCCTTTCCAACATGTAAGCTAAAAGAAAACTGTTCTTAATACTTCCACCTCAGATACAGAAACTCATACCTCTTTCTTTGTTTCTGAACCATTCTCCATTGTTCCACATTCAGTATCACCATCCTTTCTGAACAGCAAGAAAAGATCCTCATTTCATCTAAGAACTACTGGATTTCTCAGCCCATTTTCACTGCAGAGTGGTGCCAGTTGTCACTCTCTAACTTACATGGCTGAAGAGCTTTTGATATTTATTCCTAGTTCTTCAGCAATGCCCAAATCAGACACGGGATGAAAAACTCTAGGAGTCACGCTACGGCAGAACTCATGTTATACACCGTTGCTTATCCTCCTCCTCCCCTTTACCACATTCCTTGTAAGGGCAGTCTTGGCTCTTAGTACCTTTGGTTAGTTAGTTATTCAACTAACCGAAACTAGTGCAAAGGCAGAATAGCAATCTGTGTTATAGAAGTGCGGGGTCGAAATGTTAGGATCATGAACTTTTAATTAAATTCCTACTTTGCAAATCAGTTTCACCCCAGAGTTCAAAAACTACTGTAGCGTGTGTCCATTGTAATGCACTGGGAATTCACACACGAACAAGAAGGAATCAGAAAGGGAGAAATCAAAAGCAAGAAAAATACACTGGGAAAGAAATCAGAGGTCAAGCCTAGATTTTTTTTTTTTTATCCCTCGCTCACCCATCCTCATTTAACATCATTCACTCCTTCTCCATCAGGGCTCCTGTAACCATGCTGCCAGTCCTGGAAACAACACAGCCCAGCCTGTAACCAGCAATGGAGCCCCTCTTCGGAAAGCTGCTCCCCGCTCCTCCCTCCCTCCCCCTCCCCGGCAGTGCCAGCCACTTCCACCCTGGAGAGCAGGAACGTGGGCTTGGAAAAGCAATCTGGATCTCTGGAGGACAGCAGGGGAGCACTGCTGCTTTGCCAGGATTAGCTGCCAAGTTTTAAACAGCGTGAATGAAGTTTATTCACCCACTACCTGCCTCAGTAATAGAAATATGATCCTAGAGTCTTAACATCAGAGATGCAATTCCCTACCAGCTAATGAGAGACAGGAACAGGCCAACATCAGAAGACATATTATATTTTCCTAAAACATGCCATGATTTAAAAGCTATCCTTTCTAGCACTTCAGATAGGCAGCATACGCTCACCTATGCAGCAAAGCAGAGCAGATGTTTGGTTCTAACCCATTTTGTTCACCCTTCCAGCAATGCACCTCATTCACTGTTGGCAGTCATCCCTCAGCATCTGCAAGGAAATTTCACTGACAAGTTTCTAAATGGACAGTAAAAAAAACCAAAACAAAAACACAGGTACCCATAAAGTCCCAGTCAAATGGCACATTCTTAATTGCTTTCAAAATTACTATATGCTTGTAAAGGTACTCTGTATTCTTAAGAAGTAAGAAGCTGAAGGAGAAGCAGTGAAACTGCCTGCAATTGTTCTGAAAAAAACTACATTTTTAATGCAAATGTAATTTACTTTATTTCTAAGGAGCTTTTTTTTTTTTTTTTAAATTACTATACTTTTCTAGCAGTAGTCTCAGTTTGAAAAGGTAAATAAAACCCACTCCTCCTCCCGGAGGCACAGTTTGTGATGTTAATTCCATATAACATGAACAGCAAAAATCTGTGAATTCACTTGCAGATTCTCTTCCAGACTAAGAAATGCTATTCTGTGCTGAGGAATGGAGCACTATAGTTGGGCATGGAAATGCCACGTTACTGTACTAAGTACAGATACAAAGATTAAATTCCCCTATCATACAGTTCATGACCTGTTCCTTAAAGCAGGGTAGCCCTAACCACCATGCCTCTGAAGGCAGAAAAAGTGCTAAAGGGTTTTCTCCAGCTGTACTGTTTTTACAGTTTGTTATACGCCCAGCGACCACTTTAGGATGGCTCTCTTCTAAGGCTTGTTCAATTTCTCTCTTCTTCTGAGCATCTTTCATTATTTTCTTTCTGGCAAGAATGTTATAAAAAAAAGTGAAGGTCACTGTCCCACAGCCTTCCCTTGACAGATATTCAGGACTCCAACTACTTTTCTCAGCCTCTCCTAACTGAATTAGTCCTAACCTAGGTCAGAATTCTGCTGCCTTAAGAGTATGTTTGGCATTAATCTCCAGACAGATGCATCAGTTTGTGTATTCTGTTTTGAAGACTGCAGTGTCCATTTTATCTGGAATATGTTTATGGAGATGAGATTTCAAAATTCAACAGCACTTGGATAATACAACTGCTCAAAAATATAATTCAGCTTCCTAGGCTGTGCAACCTAGTCTGACAAAGATCTTTATGAGGTTATTCGCTAGCAAAATCCTTATCAGCAACAGTACAGTGTTATCACTTACACAGGGAGCAGATACTTTCCTAGCTTCACCAATTCTAATTCAAAGACACTAACTGCAAGTTAAGGATTGAAAATAATTTGGAGTTGATTTGCAAAAATTCTCATTGCAACAGGACCAAATTAGATGTATGCTACTGTCTGCTACTTCCTCCTAATACAAAAGCACAATGAGAGATGGAAATAGTGTTTGCAGAGCCCGCTTAAAAGTGTTAGAGAATACTAGGATCTACACCATCATTCCGGACCCAAAACATCTCAAAATAATCTAGTTTTGGGTCCCCATGGGGCCACAACAACACATGTCAGTGCTAGCATAAGCATTTCTAAAATCCTAGCCAGACCCAGAAATAGGTGTCAGTGTTGTCCCCCCTTACACAGGTGGCACAGAACATCCTCAAGAGAAGGTGTGAACCTGCAGCTTGTGGATTACTTTAAAAGGATACATAAAAGGTAATTAATAAAAGGAGGCATATTGTAGATAAGCTTGAGATTGACACATTGGAACCCATACCCTCACTGGAAAAAATGTTAGGGAATCTGTAAATTTAAAAAAAGACAAAAAAAAGTTTTAAATCTTTAATATAAGGTAACAAGTTAGAAAACACCAAGGCAGCGAGTGTTTGTTAGCCTTTTGACCTATGTATGGTAATGACACAGCAGGGAAAAAGGTGGAAGGAGATAATGTTATGTGAAAATAAAATCACACTAAATATTAAGAGAACAGTCCAAGCAGAGCTGACTAAATGCATTGGGTCAGAAACCACACAATTCTATCACATAAGTCAAAAGCCCCATACAATCATACTTTAAAATAGTTTAGATGTTAGTAAGTTTAAAGCCCAGCAAAAAAAAAAAAAAACAAAAAACCACAACACCCAACCACCAAAAAAACCCAACACACCTTTACATTACACTTTCCAAACTAAGTTTTCTCTAATCAGAGATGCTCTGTAGCCTTCATCAGATGGAATTAAACCCTTCCAAAGTAGAAGAATTTTCTAAAGTCCATTCTTTCTCTAAATGTAAGGCAGAACATCACTCGTCAAGCACAGCACATGCTGTTCAGTTCACTTAAAGGGTACAACCGTGCAAGTAACCTGAGAGGAAGAAGACTACAAAGCTGTAGACTCAACCACAATAGCTCCAGCTACTGCTTGCATATGTGTTTATCAATGACTTCAAACTACTAAATGTCACTGAAAAATATATTCTGTAATAAAGATAAATATACTGTAAGAACAATTAAACGGCAAGAACACAAAGTTCTCATTTGTGCGAGTAACTAAATATGGACCAAGGTCATAGAATCATAGAATCATCAAGGTTAGAAAAGACCTCTGAAATCATCTAGTCCAACCATCAACCAAACACCACCATGACTACTAAACCATGTCCTGGAGTGTCACATCCACACGTTTTTTGAACACCTCCANTCTGCTACTAGCACAAAAATTATTCTTCCCCAACATAACTCTGGATGATGAAAACTGTACCTTGAGACAATATGGGCACAATCGCAACACTCCTCTACAGAACATCCTGTAAGTGCATGAGTTCATTTAAGACCATCCAACCCTTGAATGCTTGATACTATTTCAAACCACTTTCCAAAAGGGCAGGAAAGGAGCAAGGAAAAACAGATTTTCTACACATAGAAATCCATTCCTTCTCCCCTCCTTTGTATTGTGGGATATCACCTGCCAGAAGCCCTAAGGAGCATTTTGGCCCTTTTAGCAACTTTCCCTTTGGTTTTGATGAATTTAGGCAAGATTGTTCAGCAGCAAGGAAGAAACAGCATGCACCTGAACAAGGATGAGGAGACATCCATCTCACTTACTGAGCATTAACGACGATGCTGCTGTGGCACATGACCACATGCAGGAGGAAGCAACCTCTATGAGAAGGGGTTCACTCATTTGCAAAAGAGGTGTCAGTGCAATCAAGAGCTACTGCCACAAAACCACATTCTACGCTCCCAAAGCCCTTTCCAGAGATGCCAGTTCAAGTGACCAAGTAAATACTATGAAAAAAACCACGGTGGCTTCAAGATGACATTTTACTTTGCAACTGGGGGAAAGGGAAGAGCGAATGTGTGACATGCTAACTTCCCAGTTCATGGATGGCAACTTAGTGCACGGTAGCTCACACTCTTTCATTTACGTGGTCATAATGCCACAGTTTATCCATGGGAAAGCCTGAAAAGTAGAAGCAGTTGTGAAGTGCAGAGACACATCCACAGCAGCCCCCAGGCCTGTAAAACTGATCTTAAACCAGCAACGGTAAATAAATTATAGAAATTAAAAACCTTGCTTTACAAAGCCAAAAAATTGGTAAGTCATAGTTTTGTTTGGTTTGGGTTTTTTTTTGTTTGTTTGGCTTTTTTTAATTTGACTTGAGTTTCATCTTTGTATCAGATACTGATTGTTATTAACTTTGATGTTAAGCAGTGATACAGAGCAAAATTACCCTCTCCTTTCACCTATGCTTTTAACTGAAATTTCAGTACTGGGTAACTTGGAATGGGAAGGGGCATACTTCAAAACTTCTCAAGGACCTTATTTCAAAGGAAGCTCTCCTTGCAGCCTTGAAGAGGTATACCAGTTTTCAAATTACGACACACTTTCTGTTGACTGAGATATTCAAAAGTTAAACTTCAGATTGCAATGATGTTCCTGTTTGAGCCACAACCTTGGTACTACTTACTGTTCACTCCTAAGTGACAAGTTTCGAGCTGGTTCTTTAATCATAATAAGGGGTTTTGCTGATATACTTTCTATCTAGGTTATGCTTATGCAAACATCCCAGAATGTTTCCAGAAGTTACTGAATCTAAACTCAAAGCAAGATGTGAATTCTACACAAACAGTAAAGCCTCAAAAAAACCCAGACACTTAGGGGACTTTCCACCACCCCCCTCAGGAAAAGGTTGCAGAGCTGGTTAAAAATCTCACGCGTGTACCACCACTGCTTGTATTTTGTTCTTTCGGACTAGAATAGTACTGCATGTCAGAGGCGGGACAGAGGGAAATTTAGTAAAGCACCACCTCAGATCATTAGGAACAGCCTTCTACTACAGCTCTACCAAAACCAAACAAAAACTAAACTGTGATTGTTGGATAAATCCTTTCCAGACAGAAGCATTGAGTATTTCCATACTTCATAAATTTTCCCGTCTCACAAGGATATTCCACCATATACACGGAGAAGGAAAACTACCTTTGTTAACAATTTGGAGGAGGGAACTAAAGAAAAATGAAGTCACAATCACATCTACCCATCCCTAGATGCAAGCACTGAAATCGCACTCCAGCAGCCACACAGCTCAGACGACGACTTCAAGTCAGCATTATCAGAATGCATACAAACACCGAATTCCTGAAGACACCACACAGCTACTTCACTTTCTAAATAGGTCTTCCCTTAAAATTAACTGTGAAAAAGTGATGTTTAGATGCCACAGGCAGATTTTTTTTTTTTCTTCTCGAAGAAGCAGTATCAAGATCTTTCCCTACTTTTGTATGTTAGTGAAGTTCTGGTTACTGGAGTATTTTAGAAACTCTCACTGCCATATTAGTAAGTTACAGGTCTCTATTTCCCTGCTGAATTTCTGTAGCAAGAGAAGCCTTGCTCTTTGAGCAAACTATTTACATCAAATAGACAATCAAGTACTTTCCTCCTGTGGCTGCTTCCCAGCACTATTTAGCTATGTGGGCAGTGACATAATTGATTTCACTCGCTGAACTAGAAAAGGCTGTACCAACAAAGAAGTACATCCATAGTAGGAATGTCTAAGCCCACAAACCTTTTCCACTGTAGGCAATGCATTAAAACAAATTGTCGTCACTGAAAGACAGAATTTTTAATGAAGTGAAACCATTCAAATTAATATATGAAAAATCTGCTATGTTGATAACGGAGTTCCAAATAAGCCTACAAGAAGAGAATTCTAGTTACAAGGTCATCACGTAGCACAAAGTGTATAGAACTTCACAACGAAAACTAAGCACAGCAGAGCAGGATACAGAAATCTGCCTGAAATATCAGCATCTACATGGAAAAGTTCCAAAAAACCACAAACCACCATAGCTTTGCTGTACCAGTTGGTCATGACAAGGTTTCTCTGGGATGGAACATTAGCGATAAGGTAGTCCACGCAATATCCCCAACAGATTGTTGAGAGGATAAAGCAGAAGAGAAACACAGCAGAGAAAGAGAAGTCTACGGCAACAGCTAGTCTGAGGAAACACTTTCATACGACATACATGCCTCCTCCTGTGGCACAATCAACACAGATTCAAACCACGACCAGGCCTTTCTAAGACACCAAAACTAGTGAATGGAAAGTGGCAAAAAACCCTACATCTCTGTTTTTGAAAGGACATACAGTGCCAGCTGAGACAGTCCACCTCCTGGGCTGCAGGTGGCCTAGAAGGCCTGGAGTCAGAGATGGTGTGTCTAGCAAGTTGCTGAGGCAAAGAAAGTTGAGACGAGGTTAAAAACTTGGCTGGTAGCTGAACCATCAGGTATCTTTTAAGATTCCTGCCCGAGTTTGGTCAAAGTTTCATGCAAGTCAAACCATCCAAGTGGAACAATTCATTTTAATAAATTGGTAAATTTCAACTAAAACTTTTTCCCACAATTTCTGATCAGCTCCCACTGAGACCCTAACCTCAAGTTTTCAGTTCCTCTTTAAACCACAAACCACAACTACACCCTGCTCTTCCTCTAGGGTGTCTGAGACACACTTCTGTGCCTTCCTGAGGCGCCCATGGCAGCTCCCACCTAAGCGGGCCTCAGGCCTGATCCACCGCGGGCACTCCTCTGAGCTCCCAGAGATGGCGGGAGAAGGCTTCACGATAACTGCATTTTGCTCAAATTCTATTTCAGCGCATCTATTTCTTCTATGATGTGTCTGTAAGCAAGGCTCAAACGAGGAGCTAAGATGCAGTAACTGGACTACCCCCAAGCTGCAGAAACTAGAAAGGAAATCAAGTAGTTCCTCCTGCAAGTAAGTATTAAAGCAGTATTTTTGTAACATAAAACCACTTTGATGACTGCAAATCCAAAAGGGACCCAAGAGTAAACAGAGGGAAAGAAATTTTGTTGTGTGAGGAGGAACTTCTGCTCCAGTTAAAAAGAATACACACTGGAGTGATCTGAAGCTGCCTATAAATATTCAAGAACATCAAAGCCGGTCCTGTTAAATTAAAAATGCTGTCACACAGATAGGAACTAGCCTCTAGCACTGCCAGCTTCAACATGTGAGCCTCTGATCTGAGAGGCAGAGGCTCAGCTCTTCAAGAAATTTTATTCACCATAAGAAGGAAAAAAAAAGCAAACCAGCAGTTGAGTTTAATAAGGATATTAAATACCTTACGAGTGAGCTAATTAGAGCTTAACTCTTTCAGGACACTTCAGCCCTTTTACTGACAAGGACGGTAGTTTCTTCCCATACTACTTCCACAGCTGGGATGTCTCCAGGCTCCAGGAACGTTCCTATCCAAGCCCCTGAAACAAATGCTTATGCAGTATTCAGAAACAGACAATTTTGCTGGTTTCATCTTGGTCTAACTTTAATTTAATCATACTGCATAAATCATGCGTACACACACACACGTGTGCATACATTTTGGCTGACTATTCCACATCAGGGATCTATGTTTAATACTAAAGCTGTCCCGAGAGATTTCAAATCTTTTTCATCTGCCCGTATTTGCCTGAAGATAACAAGAGGGGTAGACGAAAGGAGACCAGATCACTTTGTTTAACTTTTGTTATTTGAGGAGATTCAGCTCCCAGTGGCAACTGAATATAAACAAGATATGCACGTTGAGAAATGTATCCCAGTCTGTAACTGCAACCCTGTTATTTCACTACAGAAAAATATCTGTAAATTCCCAGTATCAAGACCTAAAAAGATTATCACTGAAAGTTACAAATGTAGTGGGGGAAGAGGAACTCTCACAGCGTGGCTTTCTCAAGTAAAATATCAAAAAACCCAAGTAAGATCACACCTCAGGAGCTCTTTTGCATTAACTACTCCGCAATGTCTTTTCCTCAGACAGGGTTTTGGGATGCAAAAGATTGTATCTTTTAAACAAGCAAAACACTGCCAGCTAGCAGATTGGGGATACCTTGCCTCTGAGCAAAAAGAGGTCTCCAGTCCTTGGCTCCTATTAAGTACTGAACTCAGTAGCATCTCCTGGCTCTGTTTCATGGGCTCATTTCTCGCTCCCAGCCTTGCTACACATCATTCAGGACGTCTGCCAGCTTGGCATCCAGACCATAAAGCATTCATCTCCCCTTTAACCTCACAGCATGCAAGACAGTATCTGCTCTAAAGGGCTTCTAAATAAATGCAAAACAGGTATGGGAAAGTACGCTGGACCCTTGTAAAATACAACACTGCAATAGGAACCAATATATTTTCCTGTTATAGCATAGACGCCCTTTAGAGACTGCCTTAGAAGAAATCCCAATCTGCCTAAGGAAAGGGCAGCAACTGCTACACTGCATATCCTAACCTCTATCCTCACCTCTAAAGCCAGCAAGGACAGGTAAAAATTCAGTGCAGCAAGAACAGACAGCATTTGTGTGCACAACTGGCACTCTATATACATAATATTGATGGGTTATCTGAGATACGGATATTGTTGTTGCTGTTATTAAGGTAAAACCTATCAAGGCTCAATTGCGAGTGCCACCATTTAGCCAGGCCCAAATAAGAAGACTATAAATCTTCAAGGGCAGTCTCTGCAGGGGAAAAAACAAAAAAAACATTACAGCCCTTAAAGTTCTTCTCCATGAAATGCAGAGTTTCAGAACTGGCCCATCGGTTTATAAAACCAAACAGAATACCTTCCAAATCACTCCTCAAAATCCACTTTTCTTAATCTGTCATCAAAGCAGACTGTTTAAGGCTGGAAACTTTCAGTTCCAAAGGTGAACTCAATGCAAAGTTTGGTTAGAGTCTCTTCTGCTTGGGGGGGGGGAAGGATGGATAAAGAGAGAAATAGAGGAGAAGGATTTTTCCCACCCACACTTAATACACTTTTTATTGTTTTTTGGGTTTTTTTTTTGTTGCTGTTGTTTTGTTTTTTTTTTTAAAGCAGGCAAGCATCAAAAGCCTCAAAGTAAGAAAACAGATCTTGGCACAAACTAGGGTCTCTCCTGAATTAAAAGCAATTTTTCAAACACTACAATCAGAAGCATTTGAAAGTTGCTTACCAAGCACATGCAATAAATTCACAGTAGGAGGCACGTACTTGCAACATGCATGCCTGTACAGCTAATTAAACAGTTGTCCTCAAACCATGACTGCAGACTCTAAAATATGCCCCTCAGTTCTTTGTCAGGCCAGGCACCTCCTCACTGATTCTTCAGTTTGCTTTACTACTGAAAATGATGCAAAATAATAAAACAGCTTAAGCTCAAGAAAACCAACAGAAAGCTTAAGCTGGCCAGCAGCTTTGGAAAACAACTAAAATCCTTACATTAATGCATAGAGTAGCATGGGCCTGGGAAGCCTAGAGAGTCTGCATATATTAAGCTACATATTTAAGGGTGTACTTGTGTCTGGAACATAACAGGCACCTAATCAACCTTTGTAAACTGGCTTTTCATCTTAAAGCCAAGTGCAACAACAAAAGTCTTTTAAAGCAGCATGAAAAGGAAATGAAAAAAAAATGAATGAAAGCAATTCGTCACTGTGAAGAGGACACCTTAAGCCACCAGAACCTTATTTTCCTGAGCACTACTACTCAATCCTAACATAAGCATAGCTCCACCAATGGGATAAGTGCAGTAAAGTACAATTTTTGGTAGTCTCTACTGGGTATCCACAAGATCACACTCCCCTGGTCACCTCTGGTTATCGCGAGTATCAAGCAGTCAAGAAAAATGCAGAAAAAAAAATTTTTTTTTTTTACATGAATCTTCTGTTGCTGTTGTAACAGTTTCCAAACATGTCTTTGTTTAAAAACAATCTCTTCTTCCTTTGCCAATCTCCTTTAATGTGAAGGGCTCTCCCTTCAAGCCAGGAAACATGAGAAATAAGGCCAAGCATTCAACTTGCATTCATTCTGTTTTCATATGTAGGCACCACAAGCTCTGGTCTGACCACATTTGAATACTGAAGTGCAGATGCCCAAAAGAAGAGATAATATGTACAAGTTAATATTTAACACTTCCTAAATTGAGCACTTCTAATGTACTAAGTGTATTAATGCAAATACATGTACCAGTTACATAACTGGGTAGAACATACAGCAGATTACTGCTTCCAGATCTTACCTTTGCTTAACCAGTAAGATGCTGGCCTCTTGAAAGCATTCACACTTTGAAAAACTATGTTTATGAAAGTTATTTTGGTCCAGAAGGGCCTCACTTTGAAATCCCAAAACAAGGACTAGAAGACTGTAATAAAAAAAAAAAAGGGAGCATTTTTAAATACACGCTCCACCACAAGATGGTATAAACTGGAAGAAAATTACTATGTATGCTAATCAATGGTTTTATACAACTACTCAAGACTTTCCTATAAGATCTGCTTGCAGCAAAGCTGCCTGCGTTTCTTTCTCACCAAGTTATGACACACGAAATCATGACCTCTACATGCTTCACCTGGGGTCATTTCAGAAGCCCTTCACTAGACAAAGCAATTAAAACTAAGTTACCCTGTCCCCTAATCACATCCACCAGCGGAGTGCTCCAGGAGAGCAAGTGCCAATTCTACTCATGGGGCACGGCTGGCCACAAGTGCTGGTAACACTATGAAGCAGGCTGTAATTATATCTAAACCATTATAGTCACATAGATCCAGTCTCAACATAAATATATATAAATGAAAAAAAGTTCTCCAAATGGCTCCATGTTTAACAATTTTTGAGCACCACTCCTCTCTGGGATTTTTTCCTAGTTCCACCTCCCAAAGAAGCAATAGGAGTACATGGAAAAGGAAGTGGGCAGCATCCTGCCAGCAAGGGCAAGGTTTTCAACAGTACAGACCTTAAATGTCTGTGCAGAGGTTTAACTAAACTTAGGGACTATGCAGAAGAGTTACCTGACGCCCCACAAACACGTTTTTCCCCACTTGATTCCCCACCTTTATTTGGAAGTGAACAGAAATTGCACTGGTTGGCCTGAGTACAAGACCCAGTGCTGTAAGCTTTCTACTTCTACTTACTTTCTTAACCTACTTTATTATTATTCCTCTAAATAGGTCACACTAGTGTTTTTTGCTCTTTTGATTGTACCTTCTCCTCCATACTTACATATCTTTTATCTCATTTCCTTACACTGTGCTTCCCACCTTCTCCTCAAGGGACTGTCTCAGACTCGCGTGCTGACAGGGCTCTGGTAGAAGGATTCTGGTATTGCTGCAGCTGTGTGCAAATATCACAGACACTGGAGCTTCCTCCAAAACCAGTAACTCATCACTGAATTTGGTACCTTATCTTTTGAACAGCCCTCTCCCCTGTAGTAACGCTTAGAAACATTTCTTTATTATTGCCTTAGACTCATTTAGAAACAGTTTGCACAGGTGCCCTTAACTCTACATTAATACATTATAATCTATTCTAATAGTCTAAAGCTTGAAAGTCCAAAGTTTTTAACTAGGTAAATATAATTTACTAGCCCTTAAAATTCCATGGTAATTTTGGGTTTATATTAACTATTTTCATAAGGTGTTCCTTTTTCTAGATGATACAAAAGATGACATGAAACTGTCCAAAGAAAGGAGAGAGAAGGATGGGCTTGCAGAAGATTTAAACAGCCAAGTGCCCCTCCTCACCATGATCTCTGAAGTCCTCCTCTTAAATTCTCTTTCAGTGTTGCAGTGTACCTTAGCAGGATGGCACAAGTACAGGATTCTCAAAGCAGAGCACTACAGCTGCAAGTAGACATCACACAACAGCTGGTAGCTACCACAGAAGTAGTTACCACCACTCTAAGAGACATCTTGGATATTGCAGTATCGAAGAATTAATAGAAAATAAGGATCCTCATTTATGGTACTGCATTCGGAAGCCAATGAGAACAGGCAACTTCTTGTGAACTAAAGCAGTAATGACGAACTGGGCTGGAGCTCACAGTGTGAGGACAGCGCCCAGTGCCAAGGCACAACAGCAAAAAAGGATGAATGACCTTTGATGGGCTGTCTTCAACTCCCCCCCTGCCCCCTCCCCCGTGTACTACCCCACACCACAGTACATGATGGACTAAAGCGTGACTGAAACTTAAAAAAAAAGGAGGGGAGGAACAGAGGGAGGGATGGAAACTGGGAAACAGCTAGATTAATCTAATCTGAAATCAAGCCCAGGACAATACCTCTGCTGCAAGAAAGCTGCTTGTGCATTACACACTCTACAAAGGCTGTCCTGGTGCAATAACTGCAGAAGTCTTTACCTTAATGATCTCTTATTTTAAATGTGAATTACACTTCCTTTATCATCTTGGCCTTTTCCTGTAGAGGACCCTGACCTGCAGTCACCTGTTGCACTCCCATGGAAAATGCCTTCCTTTCACAACACGAAAAACTCAACCAGTAGTGATAGAGTAGGGGATCCCAGCCCTGAAAGAAGGCAGGCAACTCTGGGCACAGGCAGTCGTCGTTCTTCTGTCAGAAACTACTGAAGGAAGAGCACCGATCACGCTCAGATCAGGCACAGCACACCGCAGAAACTACAGAAGAGGAGCCTGCTGTCCACCAGGACTAAACCTGCATTTTTCTTCTTTTTTTTGCCTATCAACTCTCTCCTGTAACAGAGAGGATTGACAAGCCCTGCCAACTCATGGAACAAATTGAAACCTCCAGTTCAGGTCTCAAAATCTGCACATATGTTTTAAAGAAATGCACAACCAACACTCGTAAAATATTTTGCTATTCCATGCATATATCAAAGCTGTAGCATGGAAGAGTCTTGTTCCTACCAGCTGGATAGTCAAGTCTTAATACAATGATAACCAGAAAACAAAAGAAAAAATGAAGCTTAGATTAGATGAGGTTTCTAATCCACAATGCAGCAAAGCAGCAAGTATAGAAATTACTCACTGCTCTGACTCCAGACACACACCCAATGCTGTTATAACCAAAAGAGAGCCATCAGTGACTTGCCGTTATTAAAATAAGTAAGTAAATTAAAAAAATAAATAAATCAGGAAATAAGCACTATGAAAGCTCAGGATTTTTTTTTAAAGACAACAGCAATTAAGTCTCTTCCATTCATGATTCAGCCTTGTTATCTGCTTGACACAAACTCCTTAACTTTTGGCAGGCCTTCAAAATGGTGATGGGACTCACCATTCTGTCTGACACAAGTTCAGATGAGAGGCCCAAGCAGGACAGGGCTTAGATTCAACAGCTGAAGATGGACATCTCAAAGATGGCTATTCTCACTTGCCTCACAACATTTGCCAATTGTGAGCATCTGTTCATAACATCAAAGACTGAAGATCAGAGAGGACAAAATCCATAACCTAGTCTCACTTCTCATACAAGACGGAACAGATACGTTCCAGGTCTCCTGTCGTTGTACCAAAACATGGAAACATAGTAAATGCTGAACAGCCCTTCTCCTCATCCCATCCTCAGCATCCACAGGGTGTGAGCTCCTTGTTTTCCCTCAGAATGAAAGTGCCACGTTCCAATGACAGCGCAACTCCAGGATACTACACTCTAAGGACACGACAACAAAGCAAACCTGAAGCCCCAAAAACTAGTACTAGGAACTCAGTTTTACCAGAGAAATGTATTATCCCTGACGTCCTCAGGACCATTACTGTAAGCCACAGCTTTACAGTTAAGGTATGGAAACTAACACAAACCCAATCACAGGTGTCTTCATATTCTAAGAGGATAACTACCAAAGAAAACATCCAAGAAGACAGTGACTCAAAGCCACAAATAATTCCACTTCCTCAATTTGAATGGCCTTCAGGCACTCAACTCAAGCAAGAAGAAACTTAACCTGCCTGTTCACAAAACAACAAAAAACCCCTGAAAATACACATTTTTGTTTCCCATTCTCAAAGGATGCAGACATTCTCTTAGCCTCTTCTGATCATTGCCAGACCTCTATACATCTGCGCAGTTGTTTCAATTCACTGCTTGCAATATTGTTAAAAACTCTGCCAATGCTTCAGAGTGCGAAGCCTACCTGACGGAAGTTCACAGTCTTTAGCAACTTTTGCATTTTGAGAAAACAGACGAAAGGTTCAAAGCTATTCAAGCAAATAAGGGGTGGGAGGGAGACAGAAGGAACACACAGGGACACGGTCTTTCTCTCCAGTTCCAAGCCACCCCATCTACTGCAGGAGAAAAAAGATGAGCAATAGCATTGCTACACAGAACTGCTGTGCATGAAGTTGGGAAATGTCCCACTTCATTTTCTTCCTGGAGCTTAAAGCACCGAGTTACACTCGTTCTTCCCAAACTGCTACCTTTTGAGCACGAAAGATACATGCAACTGGAGATTATTCTGTAATCAACATATCACTCCAGTTCAACAGCTACATAAAGTTCATTGTTCCCCTGCTGAAGCTTCCAAGCAGAAACAAACTAACCAAAACCCAAACTTGTATCGCACAAGAAAAAACAGGCATAATATTCCTAAATCTCTCCGCCACGCTGCTTCTCTTCAAAATTGTATATATTGGTAACCCACCTATATTACTGTATTCAGCAGGGTATCTAAGGCAGGAGTTGCAAAAAGAAAGACTAAGGGAAAGAATTAACAACAACGACTGTCTATCATTTAAAGTTTTCGACATGTCAGAGTTTTTAATGCAATTTAAAACAAACGTTAAATTCGATCCTCTTTTCCCAGTACCTCACCTGAGCAGTACCATCACCACCACAACTTTGTAAGAAACACAGCATTTGATGCTCTGCACATTAGCCATCAAGCAGAATAAGCAACCGGAACAGAATCTTGCCAGGTGCAAGCAGAATTAAGATACGTAATCCCATTCTGAGCAAAAAAGCCACTGTTGGTCAAATGAGTGATGTTTATGGTCCTAGCACTGTAAGTCTGTGGCCACGTAGCACCTCATCTGGCACAGAACTACACCTGAGCTTTTGGTTTGCATGCTACAAGAAGTTTCAACCATAAGGAGTTCACCGGGCATAATTTGTTTCAAAGCAAAATGTTATTTTAGAGGTTTCAGCAAAGTCTTGTTTTCACAATCACTCGCTAATCAGACGCTTTCAATTTCCAGTCTCAACCATACTAACGGCCAGGATATTGCCCCAAGAAACACATAATATTCCAGTATGCCAGATACCACTGAGATGGTTAGACCTTCGAGCAGTTTAAGGACCAGCTGACACAGCAACCTAAGGATGAGTTTGCTGCATACAAACTGTGGCCACATGAAAGAAGACATATGAACATTTCATCTCTCTGAAGAGCTATTCTGGTAGACACTTTGACCCTAATAAGACTTGTTCACAATAACACGAGAAACAATATAACAGCATACCACTACTGGATAGGAATCTGACCAATAACCAGTTTAGGAGTGAATGTATGACCTATCAAAAGCTGAAAGTGCATTGTTTCTTAAGGTGTGGGTTTTTTTTGTTTTTTTTTTTGTTTTTTTGTTCAGACTTTCAAGACCAATGAGTAATTGGTGCTATTAACATAAACAAAAGTAAGTCTTTGTGTAGTCCCAAAACCACAATTCCTTTGATCCATTCTTTAATGTGTGCCTGATTTTCAAGAATTTCTAATATTTCATTTTAAAGAAAACGCATCTCAATCTTAAAAGAGCTGTGTGCACTGACAAAGTGGTTCAGGCCAAGAAGAGCTTGCTTCACTGACTGATGTACCACTAGCTACTGTTGAACGGGTTCTCAATGGTATTAGCTTCGTGATCCTTTTCCAAATCTCACAGTGAGCTTTACATGATGATCCCAAACAGCAGATTCATATAGTTCCATAAATATACAGCCTAGCGGAAAAAGGGAGGCAAGACAATGTTCTGAACATCTTTATAAATTTTGGCTCTAAAAACTCACTTTCAGGAGGAGATGAAGGAAGCATTACACCGACTAGAGATGCTATATGCAATCTAAAACCTAACAGTGAAAATATGACTGATAGCGTTCAGTCTAGCTGCTCCAGAGCAATGTCTGCCATATTCTCTGAAAAAAAAAAAAAA
>VZTL01063962.1:39585-57821 GCA_013400535.1 Scopus umbretta
CGCCGCCCCGCGCCGGCGCCGGGGGACGAATGCCCGAGCGCCTGAGGCACGAAGCCCCGGGCGTGAGCGCCGCCACGGCTGCAGCCCCGCCGGTGGCACCCCACCCCGGACGGACGCGCCCCGCGCGGGCAGGAGCTGTGCCTCCGTACCCCGGTGTGCCAAAGGCAGCGGCTCTCGCTGGAGAGACGCCGCTCCGCTGTGGCATGTGCCCGGCGTCCCGCTAAGGCTTGCCGTTTCCAGCAGACTGCCGGCATCCAGCAGGCTCCTCATTTGTGTGTAGGGCAGGAATGGCCGGTCCGACTCCTGGAACTCGGTACTCTGCAGCCGCATCCGTTAGAGGAGACTAGGTAACCCGGGCTCTCTGGCTTGTCTTAACGCAAGTCTACGAAACTTCCATGAATGATGCGGAATAGCGTAATGATTTTTATTTCAGTCTCGCACTGCAAGACCTGGATGGCAGCCAATGATCCAGTTTTCCTTTAAAAGTACGTACAACTAAGTTGTGGAACTCATTAACACAAGATGTTAACAGAGCCTAGAAGTATAAATCAGTTACAAGGGGGATTAGACAAACTGATCCAAGATCCCTTGTTGGTTATGAAGCACAATGTTTGGAACCAAACTCCAGCACTAGGGTGAGTCCCTGACCCACTGGCAGAGGGAATAATACCACAATCTACACATTGCCAGCTCTTTTCCTAAGTATACTTTGTTACAGCTGAAGACACAATAGTGGCATCCTTAGCGTGACACAGTGAGCAACCTTAGCTTGACAAATCATTGAAGATTTCTTCCATGAAGGAGGGTCAATAAGGGATCACGGGAACATACACTCTGGGCCTCGACCGCAAGCCACAAAATACCCCCACAAACCTAAGACTGCAGAACAACGGAGCAAGGGCTGCAAAACTATGGTATGCATAGAAAGAGAGCTGGAAGGGGCATCACTGGGGTGCTCTAGCCCGGTAGCAACAGAGAGTGCACTATGCAAACTTTCATGTGATCAACACGTACAAACTTTTGATTATACGTATGTTTCAGTAGGATTTCAGATATGCGTAGCATCTAGTGTACTAAATAGAAGCATTTCAATCCCGTAGTGCAAACTATACGTGATTTTCCTTCACCTGTGAGGCAAATGGCTGATCCTTAGACAACACAGGGTTTCCTACATCATAATCAACATAGGAACAGGTTAAATACTGAGAACTCTAGAAGATTATGGAAAGAGTGCTGAGGCATTGGAACAGGCTGCCCAGGGAGGGGGTGGAGTCACCATCCCTGGAGGGGTTCAAAAAACGTGTAGATGTGGCACTTCAAGACATGGTTTAGCAGGCACGGGGGTTTTTGTTTTGTTTTGTTTTGTTTTGGGTTGATGGTTGGACTAGATGATCTCAGATGCCTTTTCCAACCTTAACAATTCTATGATTCTATGATTTTCTCCCTGTGAGTCAGCTAAATCATTTCACAATCTGTAGCAAAAGCAGAGATGTATGCAGGGGTTGCTGTTACGATGATGAAAGGGTTGCTGTTAACCTGGACTATGTATGTGTCATGAGGAGAAAGTCTCTTGACATTCAGCTAATTCTTTCTTCACTAACTTCAATGGCTTAGGCAAACGGTATCCAGACTTTTTAACCTGTTGCCTTCTCATCCCTGACAGAACAGGCAACAGCAAGTCATTTCCAGTCATTGGCAGGTTTTTATGCCCTGCATATCAGATTCAGGCCGTCTTTTTTCACCCAAGTATTCTTCTTCTTGCAAAGGTCCTTACGTCACTGTAATCAAGTTTTTTCAATGTTCTGTTAGTAAAAGTAAACAGCTTATGCCATAAGTTGTTGTAGGTCAAGGTCTCCCAACTGTCCTACACTCAATGGGTATGTCTTCAGGTTATCGGCCGAAAGAAGTGTTGGAATTTTGATGTCAGAAGACAATGGGGTGTGCGCAGGTTGTCACACGAAACATAATGAATGAATGGTGCCCCTTACAGAATGTCTTCCAGTAGGACACTATTCCACAGCTTGGAGGAATGGCCCAGCATCACGGTATTTGTCCCCCTCCGTCCCAGGCACAGTCAGACCCCAAGGACAGCCATAGCACTGGATGTGTCAATCAAGTTTTTTGCTGAGTATGGCTTGCTATACTTGACAAAAGTTTGCCTATTTTGGGAGCAGTATTTATTCTAAACAGCTCTTCCCTTGCCACTTGTTTCATTTCTATGACTTTTCCATAAGCATGCCATTGTAACTTTTGTGGAGCTGTGTGGCAATCTGGATCAGGGAAGAGACCAGGGCTAAAGGCAGCCTGATGGGGCAGGGGGGCGGGCAGGGATGGAGGGGAGAAGGTTATTTTTAAACTGAATCAGCAGCAAGCTAAAATAGTATTGGGAAGAGTAGCTTTAGGAGCGGAGATGGGAATTGGCAAGCTAGGAGTTCTAAGACACCACAACAAGAGCTCAGCATGTGTGGAACACACAGTTTTAGTCCTACAAAAACTGGGAAGAACCTGAGATTCCTGATTCTTAGCTGTGAAACTGAAAAGTCAAGAAGGCTGTGTCCTTCCATGCTGGTCAACAAAGTAGATGTCAGTTTACTTCAGTAGTGTAGGGGCTCACATGTCAGGCAACTGTCTGAGATTCATTGCATCAAACTTAAATGCCCCTCACGAGGCATCCATGAACACTGTGTATTTAATTTTTCCTCTTTTTTTGCTATTTAATCTTTGAAAATTACATAAACATCATACCTTGAGATATTATTAGAGTTCAAATTTAAATACCAAGAAAATAGGGATTATCCAGATTAGACAATTCAACAGTAATCTTGTCCGCTGTCCACATGTGCTGTGAAATTCTTCTGTGACATGGGTACATTTTTCCCACTGGGTCTCGCTTCACAGGAGAATCCCACTGTTGATAAAGATCGATGAAGTACAGTGAAAAAAATGTTAGAGATAAGACCCCTGCCTCTGTTGTTAATGAAATAGAATTATCAGTACTTTTTGGATATTTCCTAGGAAATGACTGAGAAGTAGGGCCTCTCCAGGTTAGGTTGAGAGTTAAGAATACAGAAATAACAGGCCAAGTAAATGTGGAAAATAACTAGTGAGAAGTATGAGAATGAGGCTCTATATAGGACAGCATCCTACCCCTAAAATAAAAGTTGTTGAAGATCTGATCCACCCCATTAAACTATCCGTATCATTGGACTACAGACACAGAAAATTTGCCTTTGCAGTAGCCTTATAGTTGAATACTGAGGAGTGACATGAGGCACTAGGTCTCCAGTCACCAAGTTCCCTCTACTTGGGCAGAAATCCAAGCAGGAGACTGCAGGAAGAGCATGGACTGTCTATCATTAAAGCAATCAAATACTTCTAATTGGCTTCCTTCCCAGCTGGCAGTATACAGTTCACAATTCAGTTATGCCATAATACTTCAGATATGTTTCCTTTTTTTTTCCCCTGCATAACAAACTGAGGCCCAGGGTCTGAAATACAGAAGTCTCATAACTGCAACTGAGGACAGTAAGAGCTGTAATTTGAACATAATGAAATGATGTATAACGCCAAATGGTCTGAGAAAGCAGATGCCTTAGGCATCTCAGAAGAGGGCAGTCAACACTAGAGGATGCTTTTGACACCAAACTTCCTACCTCTCATTTCCCTTGCAAAGAAATGGATTTTATAGAACCCTCCTCCCCCCACGCTGCTCTTGGGAGAAAACAACGTTAGTGAAGTATGCACATACTACTCTGATGAATGCTCTAGAAAAAGCCCAAACCGAAATTCATTATTTTGTGCTGAGAGCAGAGCTGGAATATTGCACAGGAAGTATAGCTCTGCACATCAGGCAAGAAGAAAACAACATTGAGTAGCCGCTCGCAACGTGTCCATCAGCCATTCTCACTGTCAAATGAAGCAGGAACCCAGTTTCCCTGGTCCTACCATCCCTGTAATTGAAAACAGATTTGGCTGAAGACGCCTGAAAGCTGCTTTCTGTCACATCTGTGCAGTCAACCACAAATACAGCACACTGGAGAATCCCTTCTAGAGCCTCTTTTAGCCTCATTTCATAATGAAATTAAACATATGCTATCTGTCTGTCAGCCTTGTCGCTCTTCTGAACCTATTAGCTAATTTTAACCAAGCTTAAGGGCAGAACAGAGGTCTTAAGATAGTACATTCTTGCAAATTTTGTGAAAATCCAAAGCTATGGACTCTGGGTACTGCAACAGTATCCAAAAAGGACACGGGGGAAGCTAGGGCAGCAGGCAAACATCTAAGAAACTGAGCTTTTTCAATTCTACTGTCCAAAGAACAGTCTGTTGTTGATTTTACATTTTTAAAATAGAAGACACTGTTCTAATTGTATCCCACTTAATTGACATGAAGCTTTTGTAACTATATTTGCATTTTAAGGGGTTACCGCTAGGAAAAGGACATGAAGTAAATGTGCGTGCATGTAAATGTTTAGTACAGAATGGTGTCCCTCAGTGGGCGGGGGGCAGAGGTTGGTGGAGTTCAGCTGTTACACATTCTGCATGGCAGTAGCCAGAAAAAACGTATGTGCACAGCGGCAGATTAGTCACAGCATATGTTGTCTTTTCCTTGATGAGGATGCTAAAGGAATGCAAAAGGAAGGGAAGAAGAACTCAGGTTCTTGATGGGAGGCTATTAGGGCAGGGGCCCAGAGATATTAAGTACATTTTGGCACTAACTTGTTCATCCTCCAGTACTGAGGGACCCTCCCCGAAACCTAATATCAGTTATTAGTATAGCAAAGAGCAGATGACATTTTCGATGAAGTGTTTTCTTAAGACACATTACCAAAACCCAGCCTCCTGACAATCTACAATGCTGTTAGTCTCTGATGATCCAGTTTGTGATAAGTACGGCAATATCAGAACTCAAAAGACTTACTGAACTTTCAGCCAGTAATAATGTGAGTTTTTAAATAAACTTTTTTTCCTCATACATTGTCTTAGATTCTAGCATAACAAAGGAAAATATGACCCTTTGTCAAAGAAATAAAGAAACTAACCAATGAGCATGGATTAAAAGTATTTCAGTTACTGTGATTTTTGAATTTCCATTTGATTGAGACTGTCTCCAGTATCAGCCAGACCTTGTTTGGAACATAGTTCATCTCTCATCCACTTTGTAAAGAAAAAGGAAAATCTCCTAAAAGGGGCTGCTTTATTTATTAGTGTTAAACAGTCGGAAAAGGTGTTTCTTACTCGTAAGATTTATCATAAGAAGTGATCCGGTAACACTAGACAACCCAGCGTGGCTATATTTCAATGGAAAACCCATTTACAAGGGTGAGGGCACCTTGTTGCTGCAGAGTCCAGTGACTAACTCCCCCCGCTGGTGAGCAATGACCATTTCGTATTTAGGCTGCGAGTATTTGCAGGTAATACTGTACCCACATAGAGAGTGTACTGAGGTTATTTTCCCTTTTAAGTACCAGGTATTCAACATAAGTTTCACAAGCTGCCAATTAAAAAAAAAAAACAAAACAAAAACAACACACCAAAATGAACAAACAAAAACACAACCCACAAAAAACCCCAAACACACCAAAAAACCCCAACAAACCACCACTGCTGTCTCCAGTTAATACAAGCATTCTGAACATACAGTGGCAAATGGGAACTGTGGCTGAGAATAAGCTCTATGTGAAAAATGGATTATATTTCAGTAGAAGAACCTGGTCCTCATTTCCTTTGTTTCTTGACAATGACAACTGATGAACAGAAATTTTATTCCTGGAAAAAATGGCTTCCATCAATTCTCACCACTGCAGAAGTGCTGATGGAAAGGACAGCAGTTCATCCCTCCAATACTTCACAGATTAATTCGGATCATACACAATTGCTTTTTGTCCTTCTACCTATTTATTCTATAAAGGCAATTAAAGAATTGGTGATGACTACAAAACACCTCATATCTTCCTCTCATCTTTGATAGTCACAAAAGCGTCATCAGGCTTTTATATGCAGTAGAAAGGTTATGATCATACCCAGTATGGACAGTAGGCAGGGGAACAGGGATAATGTTCTGGCAGGACTGTCACCCGACACACAGGACCAAGTGACAAGTCACCAAGGGAATTCCAGCTAAAGTGTTGAGCTACCAATGGTATTAAACAAGATGCTGAAAGAGCACCAACATAATGAATAGAAAAAGGATTATATACAAGAGGATACATCTTCACATTAAGGTAGACAATAGTCAGGGTTCCAGGCTTCTGCTATAACTATGACAAAGTAAACAACTTGCAAAGGCAGCCCAGTTATCTCATTTAAAACAACAGTTAATTGTGTAATGTTGAGAGCACTTCCTGAAAGATGGGACATATTATTAGTTTCCATGGCAATGCTGTGATGATACTGGAAAGATGCACTTCTGTAAGGAAATTTGGTGATTCCAAAATGGAAGACTTGAAGTTTCTCCAGGATGGTGGGCTGGAGTGAAATGGTATTTTGACCCAACTCTGAACAATGGAAATCAACTATGTTTGATAAATAAACGGCTTTGTGATTTAAGAGAATTTATTCTTGATGCAATTTTTATGAGGTACCCACATACTCTGTCAAGTCAATAAGATCAATTATTCCCTCAGTCACACCAAGGAATACAAGGTGCAATCCGAAAGAAATCAGTGTAGTGGCAGCGTAAATAAAAAAAACAAAACTAAACCAAAATTCAGACTTTGATTCATACCAGGAACTACATTAGCCTTGACTTATTACTAAGTAATCTAATCCATGATACTATAATGCTAGTCAATACTGCATAAAAATCATCATGTTTAGAAATGCAAATCTCATGCAGTCTAATCATCACACTTGTCACAATATTCATTTCAACAACAAAAAGACTTACTTACTGCAGAATTGCAAGGTAAGGAAAAGATCCCTAGAAAAGAGCATGTAGTCAAGCCATTCAAGGGATACCGAAGTAGTCATATTTAACAGAACACCAAGGGGCATTTTAGTTCTGTGGCCTGAGGAACAGCTGAGTCTAGGAAGCTCAACCTACTCGGCTTATTCAAGTAAAGCTAAAGTAGTAATCTGATCATAGTCCCACAGATTGTCTGTAGAGATAGAAAATTTCATGCAGGAAAAGCAGCCAAATTAATTTGGCTAAAACCCAAAGCTTTATAAAGTCAAGCTGCAGATAGGGTCCATTTTAAACAAGGCAACAGGTTACTACTGCAGCTTAGCTAGCAATTACAGTAATTTTTCTATCACTTGAGTTATCAATAAACAAGCAAGACCATACTTTCTTTTAGTTCACGCCATGACATTTAGGCTTGATGAAAGTGTCTTTTTTATGAAACTGTATGTACCTGTATTATAAGAAACTCAGATTAGATAGCCACAGGAAATTCCTTCTGGCCTCATCCTGTGAGCAAATGCCTTGCTCCACTCACTCACTTTGAAACAATTGGAATTTCATCCCGTTATTTCTATTAACCTTCTGTTCTCCTATTTAGTGCCCTTCCTCGTTAAACAGACACATGTCACTGAAGCATTTTATGGTATGTGAGACTAGGCAAGGAACTGGAGAAAGAAGAACTGTATAGAAATCTTAGTTCCTTATGTTAATACACTTAATCAACCAACTAAAAGACTCATTAAAACACACTATTTGACTAAGATGTATTTTCCATAAAAACACTTGACATATCCTTGTGAATCAGAAGAACATATGCAATGAAAAACAGTTCTGTAATCTCACACAGTCGAATAAAATGAAAACTTTATTTACATACAAAAAGATTACAGACAGTGGCCAAAAGAAGGCTGGAAAGGCAATAAATATTTGATACTAGAGTCAATAACATTTTGCAACCCGTGAAAAACTGCTTTTAAGGACGCAATTCTGAGTCGCTCTGGGGTTAACGAGCCCAGGCATGACCATCCCACAGGCAGGTCTGCGGGTGGGTGGGCATGCTCTCCAGCTCATTGCAGTGCTGCCTGCCCTGGCCCCCCTGACAAAGTGGGGAGGAGATCTTCCCTTTGCTCTTTACACCTACCACAGAATTTGAGGGCTTCCTCTAACCAAGGTGTGCTGCTCTGTGTTCACATAACCCCTGTGTTTTAGCACAGCGTTCAGTACCGGGGAGAAAGTCTGTGAGAAGGAGGCTTAGGCCTGGTAAGAACCTGGGTCAGTAAACCCGGGTTGCTGTTATTATGGACATGGAACTTCAATCTTGCTCCTAAAGAGATCAAATTCTCCCTTAAAAGGGATCGCCTTCACTACTGTGATTATTGAGGAACTTTACCGCTCTGGCAGTTAGAAATAGTTGTATAAGTGCCAGCTTGCACCTATCAGTAACCCGTGTAATGCATTCATATTATTCTAACAAAGTCCGTTAAAGAATCATCTCCTTCCTCTCCCAGTTAAGAACAATACTATCTCACTTCTGCATTAGACTTCAAATACTAATTCTGAAACACATTTCATTCAAAAAATCAGGCTGTGCACAATGACTGCAGACAGGCGTGCTAATTCCTAAATTATTGCTCCAAAGCACTTGAGGAAGGGTTGAGAATGCAGGCGCATGAGCTAGTTACCATGAAATAACTGTGGGCACGAGATAACTTCACATTATAAATAGAGGATGGAAACATACCTACAGTTACCTCAAACATTTCTAGGTTATAAATTCACATGCCAGCTTGATCACAGTGATTCATTTGTTTGCTCATGCTTAAGACACTGTCTTTCCTTTCAAACTCAAAGTCCAGATGAGACACAAGAGAAACTGAGAAAAACATTACTGACTAATCAAGAAGAAACATGCCAATACACCTCGATTAAAATGGAAGAATTATGATAACCCATTACACTTTAAACACCACCAAAATAAGGAAGTCTAGATAGTACCAGTGGGTTTGTTGATAACTCCTGTTTAAAAATCAGTGCAAGTATTCTAAGTACTCTTTATAATGGTTTATGAGTGTTACATGTTTGTTTTAACTGTGACTAGCAATTTCCCTTTGAAGCTAATCTGTGTTGAGATACAGTTCTACTTATACCTGTCCCACTGAAAGGAAGAAGTGTCTGCCTTTTCCTTCAATCAAACCGGTAAACTGAAATGAAGGAAAAAGGGTCCCACTGTATAATTGTAAACTACTTGACTCAACATCTTCCTCCTACATTACAGATATTTATTTAGCATTTACCTTGGAATTCTGGGCTGGTACGACACTTAAGTTTAAGGAGCAGGTGGTGTGTCAGAGGTCTCTTTCTGTAGATTAAAGAACATCATAGAGGGATTCAGGACATTGCATTCATTGCACAGTGCAGTGTGGTGACATCTACGCTAGTTTTAAATGGGTATCAGAAGCAACCTCATACCAGAGAGTTCTGCACAATGAGAATGAGGTTTTGATGAACAGAGAGTTTTTCATTAAAGCATTTCTTAAATCAAACTCGAGATCTTTCTTTTCACAGCAAACTGTATCTGAGAAGTCCTCATAGCAGACCAAGTGCCCATAAGATGGATAAAGTGAGCTGTTTGTCTCATTCACGCTCCCACATCTGCCCTTCCAGATGATTTCAGTAACTGATAACTCTGATTACAGTCCATGTTCCTTACATGTTTTAATGTTGTGCTCTGCAGAGGCCAATACTACTACAGCTTATTTCATAAGCAAATGAAATTGCTGTACCTCCTAATAAGCAGTAGAATCAAGAGATGTCCTTTTTCCAGTAAATTCAAGGCTACGTACATGCCTGCCCTTTTTCATCACCAAGTAAAGTTGTTATTCTACGCCTCTGGAGACATGATTGCACAGCACAAACAAAGGCTTAGGACTGACTGAAAGCTTTACTCAAACACATGTGAGTGCTTGATGAGTTTCCATTCCTGAAGCAGCATCAACAGTTTCATCTTTTTATACATGGAGGTACATCTCCAGCGCTCCTTAAGTCATTTCTGATGTTGCACTTCAGGAAGAGATGTCGGGATGCACTGAGGCAGAGCAACCAGTAGGTGACCTCCTAGACTCAAAAAGCCAGCCGAGATCCTTTGCCCTTTGGCGAAACGCACCAAGTATGTGTGAAACATTCCAAAATATCTCCAGAAACATTAGTTCGAATTAAAGATGTCTCCCATAGCCTTCAATTTTCATGCAGTCGAACTTTACTATTGCAGTTTGGAACAGAAAGCCAACTGTGATGGACAAAATGTTTTTATATTTATGAAAACCGTATTTTCATCATTATCATCAATTATTCTAAATTAAAGTAACAAACTATTGTAACTCGTCAGCTCAATTAAAGACAAAAAAAGAAAAATCAGTGGGGATTTATGTTAAGAGAAACTGCCATGCAGCTGTTCCTTTGCCTCTTGTTATTTAAAGTTTGAAAACACAATTTATCCAAGTAAACCAGCATTGAAGCAATCCAAATTACCCAACAGACTAGCCATGACAACTTTAATTGTAAAAAATTACTTGTGAACAAAATTCTCTGTTAATGTTTTAAAAGTTAGGGTTTTCAGTGTCTTAAACAATGTGTAGTCTTTTAAATCTGTATGAAGGGGAAACACTCTGACTTGGGAACTCTTCACTCTCTCTGTACATGTAATTGTCTACTGAAGGGAAAAGATAATAATGAATCAGGCCTGTAAAACTGAAATATGTTCAACTGCACTTAAAATACTGTTATTTTGATAACTGCAGCCTTTTCTTTTTGCAAACTATTGTCCAATATGCAGTACAAGTTTACATGAGAGTTGCAACACAGTACAGACGTGCATGGTGCATTCTTTCAGGGTCCTCACCAAGCATGCAGGCACAGCAGATCATGTTACCAAAGAAAGAAGAAAGAATACTAAGAAATAGCCTTAGGAAATTGTTGCTATATGCTGTTTGATCACCCCCTCTGCAAGGACAGATGGGAACAGAATGAATTTGGAAGAAATTTAGAGCGTATTTTCCAAGATTCTCAATATCCATTCATTGTGCCAGAAGTACCCTCAAAGGCATCCACACAAATGTCTTTCACTGTGCTCTTGCCCGCCTGAGATTGCTCCGTATTGTCTCTACTCACTTCTGGTTACAACCTCACTGAATCCTAGATTACTGTTAATTTTATGTGTTCATTATGTCAGTGCTTGGCAGTTTCTTTGCTCGTAATATTGAAGAAGCATCCAATGTAACTAACATGTAAATAACATACCCTGCATATTTCTGGAAATCATATTTACGTACAACCTAAATATTGACACTTCTGTATTTAATTCAACATTGTTATTAGTGTTTCTGGAGTAAATATATGGTACAAATTGCTGTTCATGCAGCCCTACCTCAAGCAATACACTATCTACAGTGAACAATATGGAAACAACACAAAATATATTTGAAGCACATGATTAAAGTGCAGAATCTATCAGCTACTAATACTAATTGCAATGGATAAACCCTGCGATATGAAGTACTCCTAAGATTAAAGCCAACAAACAGATTTCACCGCTTCTGACTACCAAAAGCAAAACCTATTCTTAAAATGTGACTGGCTAAAATGAAGGAATTACTAGCTTAACAACTGATTCATTCATGCGAAGGTGAGTTAAGCAACTGTTCACTCTATTTCATCTTAGGTTATCTGTTGTAGTAAAGACTCACCCAAGTTACAAGATCTGACTGGCACACTTACTTAATCACCTTAAAGCACTGCATTTTCCACATTCAAGTACTAGCATATGATCTATTTAATTAGTATATAAAGGGCTTCAGCTGTCCCTGACCACTTCCGTAAGAGTTATCATTAAAGTCAAGCACTAACACAGCAAATAAATGAGGCTACCAGAAAGGAAACATAATAGGCTCGTCGCTCTGAGAACACCAGCTCTTACCCTGCGCCCTCGGCGCATTGAGCAAATTGAAAACGTGTGAGGCAGGAGACAGACAATTCTGACAACACCCCTCACATTTTGGGTGATGCCGAACCTATGTTGAGACAGAACTATTCCAACCTGACATGCCCTGATAATTCCCTCTGCCTCTTTTTACACCAGCTCTCTTACGACAGCTGGAGGCAGGCTGCTGCGTACAAAACGTAGAACTAGGTAAAGGCACCCAAATGGAAGAATATAAGGAAATCATTTCAAAATTACAAAACAAGAAAGTTGCCAGAACTCTCAGGGGCTCTGAACTTCTAAAGGAATTTCAAAGCCTAGTGAATGACTAAGAAATAAGAGAAGGTATTTCCTTCCCAAAGCTGGCACTGCTCCAAAGAAGAGCTAGCTTCTGCCAATAGGAAGTAGTCGTCGAGTTCCCTAAGAACAGTTGTTTACCTCCCCCAGTATTTTCCAAGAAGAGGTTCCAGTTCTGAACCAGGATGTGCAAACAGAAACACTTACTGGAACAGGAGCTTTTAGGCGTGTGGGATTTCAACAGTTGGCTGTTTTCCTTAGAGAGCTTGCTCAACACGTTAAATACTTACACAGAATCCAGAACAAAGGCTGTCAGTTCACTGGGACAGCACAACAGCAAGCTCAGTCCCTCTTGTATTGCCCAAGCACATTTTGCAACATCGCCCCCAATGATACTCTCGCTGCATCATCTCAACTAAGTGTAGTACCTCTACTTTTTTTCTTTCACTTGTGACTACCACCACCAATGTATCACCATGCATCAATGTACAAAGGTGGATACAATACCTCTCAAGTAACATCACATCTAAAGACAGAACTCACAGTGCACTGCTCTATCCTCTAGTTTAGCCAAGACCTTAGTCACATTTGGAAATTATGTTAAAATGTGGCATCTTCTAGAACCTCCAAATCCTGCATAATCTGCACAACTCGCTGGTTCACATCTGCCCAGCAGTGCTATGAAGAGAACTGTGCAGGAGAACACTGTGCTTGGGACCAAGCTAGAAAGAAAATAGCCAAAGAACTAAAGCAGGACTTCAGCATGGAAACAGGTATTACAGTCAGACAAACCGCAGCCAAGCACCAGAGATGCTAACAGCTTTTAAAGACCTTTTAAAGGGAAAGGGAATCCATGCGGTGGAGTAGAGTCAAGGACAGAGGAATGGTGTGGGAAGGGGATGGGCTCAACATTAAGCAAGTTGGTTGGAAGCAGAAGCCAGAACGACAAAGCAAAGCCCCAAAGTGAGACACTGAACAACCACAACCTCCCCTTGACTTGTGGGACTCCTTCACATATCAGCTAGCTGGGGTGCCCACCAAACAGATTCCCTGACCTGAGCCTGCTTTCCTGGCCAGCCGATCCAATGCTGTTTGATTCCCAGGTGGGAATCAGTCTCTCAGGGACTGGCAGATGACATAAATCCTCCCAAGGGCATCCAGCCACTATGTGTAACGATCTGTTTACACGACCAATGTTTGCAAAGCTTTCCAGTAATGTTTCATTTTTACAGAACTAGTAGCACAGGGTTGCGGGGAAGCAAGATTTTCCATTTACTGTGGTGTGGCTATCTTGTCTTCTTTTAAATTCCCGTGAGTGGTGTGCTCCAGTCTCTGAACGTGCAAGAGAAATTTGGTTCTCAGTCTGACAGAACAGATCAAATCAAGAGATCTTTAACTCAAAATACTGGAATGTCCTTGTAAACAGGTAGGCTTTCCCTTTATAGTCAGCACTCTCTGACAGTGGGAGGGGGAGATCAACTTTCAGATGAGAGTGGAGATTAGCAGGCTGCCTCTACACTGAGACCTCTACTGTTTAATAAGTATGTCAGCTTTCTGGAAAAAGTAGTAAATTGGCAAAAAATTACAACTGCTACAAAATGACATAGGTTAGTTAATTCCTGGTCTTGCCTCAGACCAGAGAATTCTTGAGTTTCAGAGGAGTCTAACAAAATTAAGCAAATGGGCATTACAATGCAAGTGAAATTCAGGGAAAAGAAGATACTATGTAGATGCAACAAACATTCTGAGCTCTTTATGTAGGTTTCTTGGTCTGAAATTTACTGTTCACTCCAAAAAGAGATGACACATCATTAGACCTTGTTAAGAAAAATCTGCCACCTTGTATTTTGTTACATTAAAAAAAGGAATCGCACACACAAAATGTTAGAAGCCATGAAGTATGAGATGATTTTGCTGCCAAAAAATCTTGTGATGCAGAAAGGTTACTACAGGAGAGGGCAACAATGGAGGTCCATATTTTTTAAAAATTAAGTTAATCAGTTGCTAGACATGCATCTACAACTGTTCTTTGGGAAGTGTGCTTCCCACCTGCCTTTTTTATGTGGTACTGCATGAATTTATTGCTAAACCTAAACCTGGAATAGGGCACAACCTCTCTGAATGTCAGCAATGCTACTAAACTGCCTAGAGGAGCTCCAAGGTCAGATTCAGTGCCTATGGCTGCTGGGAACTCCAAGGCAGTGAAGGGAGACCCTCTTTTCCTGAAAAAAGACCTTGAAAAGGCCCAACCTCTAGCCAACTTTCAGAATATCTCTGTTCCAGAAAACTAACAGCATTGTCTGAGTTAACTCAGACTTCTCTTGTGAATCAGAAGCAAGGCTTCATTGACTATGGTGATGGGAGAACTAATTCTGTTGGGATGGGGAGACAGAGAAAACCTACTATGAGGGCATGTGATCTCTATCACAAGATATGTGCTCCTGAGCCAGCTGATGCTGCCTGGAGTGGCTAGGACACCGCTGTGGGGAAAATACAGACAGAACTCCAGCGTGAAGTTCTGAAGGTACTGGAAGAAGAGTTGTAACATGAGGCACTCAAGGTACAAGTGTGATGGGATCTCTCCCTCACCACAACAGCAGATAGCTGCTAGCAGTTAGCTGAGCCATGAAGTTGATCAAAGCAAGAATCTCCAGCCTATGCCTGTGGCCCATTACACAGATCGAAGATGGAACTGAGGCAGACCTACCCGCTGTTCCTTGTAATTCTGGGTAGTAACAGGTACCAGTAAAGTATGTGGGTAGAACATGAGGACAAGGAACTGGAATGCAAGGTACACGTTTCAAAGATGCTTGCAGGAGAGTTAGGGTTTGAAGTTGGACACACTAGGCCTTTTCCATGCTTTTCTGGTGGTACACTGGAAACAATCATAGAGGCCAATGAGGCAGAGTCTCAATAATAAGTACTAATGGAGAAGGGATGACAGCTGAGCAAAAAAACACCTTTCTGCAGGACTTGCTTGCAGCAGTGTTAAAAGAAGGCGAAGCCAATGACGCTTCCTACAGCATGCGGATAGGTTAGCAGCTCCATGTGGCAGGCAAAGGATACAGATTCTGCATAATTCCTTGTATTATAGGAGCATCACCTTTTTGCTGAAGAAAAGGTATGTCATTGTTCCTACTAGGTTTGCCAGGCTGCTGAAAAGTGCTATATCCTTTATTATCACGTTGCCTGTAAATTGTCCCCACCCACTACAAAAGTTAAGAGCAAACCTTCCACTCAGAGCAAGAGGAGCAGCATGAACCCCATGTACGTTTCCAAAAAGCCTGAACTGTTAGGACTAGAAGGAAGTCTTGCCAGTACCCCAGACAACTGAATAATGTGGCTGAAGTGAAACTCTTCCCCTGCTCCAGCTGAAAATGAACTCAGCAACTAGGTTAGTAGAGTCTTTTATAAAAAGATAATGCTCAATTTCCACCTTAAGACTGAGAGCACTAGAATTTTGCGAGATGCACTCTTGAATCCCAATGAACAAATTTAAGAATAAGTAAAATGAATACAAAGCACATTACAAACATTAAAGGTTTGGAATAACCTCATTTTAGGCTGTAGTTCCCTTTCTCATTTTATCAGCTGTTGATACAGATCTGGGAATACTCCAGCTGTTGACACAAGCTTGGGGCCCTGGGCCACTTTCCAAGTTTTTTCAGACGCACATTGGGCAAACAAGCTCTTTCTCAGACTATACTTGTTAGTTAAACTCTCTTTTCTCTGCACCCTCTTCTTCCATTTTCTTTCCGTCCTCTATTCCCCCTTTTTTCATACACAGATAACATTCAACTCATATTTCTTTCTCTGTATCTGGTATTACACAAGGGCAAAGCCTCTCCACCTTTGTTAAACAAAAACTAGTTCCTTTGGTGGGCTGGCCACCTGGAACCTACAACGTAAAGCTATGTTAGCAGGAGCCAATGTTGTTTCTGGCGGAACAGCCAACAGTATCCTCATTGGCACATCCTCTAGCTAGATGGTGGTGCCGAACTCGAAGGCAGGGTGAGAAGCATTCTTGAGTAACTAGAGCACTGTCATGTGGATCACAGGCTTGAATCCAATGACTGAAAAAAGAAAAATACAAAAACTGGAATGTGTAAACAGTGAGTTTGGAAAAAAAAAAAAAGTGGAAATCAGAATTAAACTTGAAGTCTTTTAATTAAAGCTTTCTCAAAGGGTGTCTCAGCGCAAGTCCAGCTTTACTGAACTTTTCTTTGCTGCTTTTTTACCCAGAGACTTAACTGTATATTTAATAAAAGACTTCATGTATCGGAATGGTAATATAATATTTGTGAGCCTAAATGTATTCTCAGTGACTAGATCACAGCTAGTTTTAGCAATGCTATTAAAATTATGAAGCAGGACTAGATTGCAGGGTGTCATGCCCTTCTTTTGCCAGCTATTACTGCCAACACTAGACATGTTAACGGAAGCCATTATTATATTCAGTGAGTGTGGACACCTCCAGTGCCAAGGGCAGCTTCCAGTTTTGTGCCTGGTAACGTATCACTGTGAAGGGGCTCGTGTGCCACTACTGGTATATGCGTCTCTGCACTTCTGAAGTTTACTCATGATCACAATCATTTGTTGCAAAAGGAAAAAGATTCTTTTGCTCTGGTTCCATATAGAATTAAATCGGAAAATTAAATCACATGCAGACAGGATCTTTCTTCAGCCATAATGCTAAGAAATCTGGGTATCTATGTGATAAATCATATCGTGACTAGTCTTAGCAGTATAGCTATAAATATCACACAGCAGCACATGCAGGGGCAGCATGCTCAACATTTTTGTTTGGTGTAAAAGAGGGCAACTTACTTGAAATGAATGTCAGAAATCAGAAAAAGATATTAATACTGGACCTGCGTTTTGTTAGAAAACAGTAAAGTTTTTAATTGGGAATTAGCATTAGAGAAGAAACATGAGTCCAAACCCAGAACAGACATACAAAGGAGAAGCAGAGTTTTCAATCACAGGTATCCGAGGGGCTTAGCAAGACCAGAACAAACAACTTTTCTGCACTCAGACTAAAAGGCTTATCGAAAAGTTGCCATATTTTTCACAAATGCGTCAAAGTAGAAAGGTGAACTCTCAGCCTTAACTAAATGTCATGGTGCAGTGAGTAGGGAAAGAACAAACACAAACTTATAAATGCAGAGTTTGTTCTTCGTATCATGAAAGCCTGGCAGAACTCCAGTACTGGAGTAATGCCAAACCAGCACACCAGTGCCTTTGAACTTTTAAAGCTCATGTTTTTCCTTCACTGTTTAACATCTTAACGAATTTAAATTCAATGTACGAATGGATTTCAGAAAAAAAAAATGTTAAGTATCCGAAGTTTCAACATTTCGTAACTACTCAGGTCGTGGGCAACTGCCGCGAGCGAAGCATGGAAAGCTTTGGGCACCGAGATAAGGTCGACATTTCTTAACAAACCCAGTGCCCGAGGTGGTTGTGCATCACGGTTCGCACGTTGCTGAACAGCTGCATTCCCACGTGCACAGCATTTTGAGGCTTTCCACCTTTTCCACTTTTACTTATCTGGGCCCAAGATACCTCGGATCTGACACCAACCCATGGCGGTACAGTAGCGTCCTTTGTCAGACAGCACGGAAAGCCCACGTTTCGCCGCTCACACTGTGCTGCTCCTGCGAAGAAACAGGCTGGGCGCAAAGGACAGCCCCCGAGGTACGTCTGCCTGCTCTCTTGCAACTTCTGCTCATCAAGCACTAACCTCTCCTCTGCCTTTTTGTTCTTTTTAGCCCGTTTTTAGCCCGTTCTCATGGCATCCCTTCTGGCTCCATTCTTGGCACTTGTGTTCCCATGAAAACGGTCCCTTCCCCTCAGATTCTGCTCCTGACCGCGTCGGGACAGACCCCCTCCGGGTAGGTGGCCACAGAACAGCGGCAACTCCATCGCCCCCTCTGCCTGCGCTGGGTCCCTCCTCGAGACACTCCTCAACCGGAGGGACCCCGCGGCGACCCAGCGCCGCCATCGCGCCGCCATCGCGCCGCAGCAGCACGGCGAGGCCCGGCGCAGCCCCGCAGCCGGG
>VZTL01063962.1:57912-73350 GCA_013400535.1 Scopus umbretta
GGAGGTAAGGGGCCGGGGGGCGCCGGCGGGGCGGGGGAGCGGCCGGCGCTGCGGCCGGCCTGCCTGCTTGACGGCTCTCTGCAGAACCAGAAGCTGCTGCTGGAAAACCAGCTCCTGCGGGAGAAGACGTGTAGCCTCGCCCTGGAGAACCAGGAGCTCCGCTGCCGCCTGGGTCTGGATGCTCTGAAGACGGAGAGCGAGTCCGAGGTGAGCCCTCCGCCGCGCGGGCGGCCCGGCTCCCTTGCTCGGCAGAGGCTGCCCGGTCCGCGGGAGGTGCCCGCCTGGCGCTGGGCGGGGAGGAGCGGGGCCTGTGCGGAGAGCTCGGGGCGGGACACCTCCTGTGCCGGAACCGCTCCTGTCCTGCGAATGGAGGCCTTCCCGCAGACCGAACCGGTACCGAGCGGGTGGCCCTGGTAGGGTGGGAGATGGTGCGATGACTAGCGCCAAGCTGTTCTGAGGCTGTTTCAGCTGCACTTCTGCACGGTGTTCTGGAAACGAAGTAGTAACTTACAGTCACGTACGCCTGTCAAAAGAACAGGGGCTGTAGCGGAGGGGGTCAGGCTCTCAAATAAATGGCGAACAAGGTAGTGCAAATGTATGGAAGCTTGAGCCAACTTTGGAAGCAGTCTTGCCTTCACGTGCCTGCTGCACAAGCAAGTGGCGAATCTCATCTTGAAAGCCTTTGCAGGAAGAGTATGGTCTTCAGGAGTATGTACTGTCCTGTCTGGCACAATGTTTTTGGTGGCTGACTGGCTTTTTCTTTTTTTCCTTTGCACAGGTTGTGAACGAATCGCAGGTGGATGAGATTAGATTGGTGACCGGGTCCGCTGAGTCCGCAGCACTCAGACTACGTGTTCCTCTGCAGCAGGTGCAGGCCCAGCTGTCACCATTTCTGATAACTTCCACATGGATTCTGATGGCAGTGACTCTTCAGACTCAGAGGTGAGCATCCACTCCTATCCAAAATGCCCATGAAATTCAGAACCACTGTGGATTTAAGACTGGTGTCATAACTTCTTGGTGTAAAGTCTCTTGATTACTTTCTGTAGTTGGCTTGTTTTCCAATTCTCGGAATACCGTATCTGTAGCTCAGAACAGCTGTGTTAGGCTGTATCCAGTGAGTACAGGAGTTCATGCAATTTGAACAAGTCCAGTTTCTATAAAATCTTAAAGGATATTACCTGAAACAGTCTCCTAGCTCTTAGAGCAAAAGTGTCCAAATACCAAAAGCATACTGTGCTTTTACTGTTGCTGAAAACAAAGTTGATCACTTTGCTGATGTGTGGTACTTAGCAAAGGTGTCTGAAATTAAAGCTGTCCCTTATGAACTACTTCCAGAAATGTAAGGACAGGCATCATTCACCCTCGGAAAAACAAACAAAATCCAAATGAAAAAAACCCCAATTTTGGTCGTGGGCAAGTCTGCCTAAGCCTGATTCTTGTACTTGCTATGTAGGGCCAGCAGGGTAGTGTGGTGTTTGTATCTAGTGGGTACAAAACCTTGAGGAGTTTCTAATAGAGGCTGTGAATATCAAATGCATGTAAAATTCTATGCGGATTGCCAGTACCCTTACAAAAAAGTTAACGGACAATTTCTGAAAGATAAGTGATTGCCTAACTGTCTGTTCTGATAGTGGTATTCTGGTAAAACCCCTAGTTCTATCATCACATTAGCATATTTTAACTTCCAGACAAGGGTGAATAGATGTCACAACTGATATTTTGCTGTTACAGTAGTAGGCTGTCTCTCTAAAACAGTGTTTCATTCTGCAGTCTGATCTCCTGTTGGGCTTTCTGGACAGTCTGGACCCAGAGATGTTTCTCAAATATGCTGATTCAGAGTCAACGTGCCTGGAAAAGCTGGAGGAAGAGATCTGTGGAGAAACAAATTCCATACCAACCTCCCCCTCTCCCTCTTTGGGGTCCCCATCAGCTAAGCTGGAGGCCATTAATGAACTGATAAGGTTTGACCATGTGTACACAAAGCCCCTAATACTGGAGATTCCTGTTGAAGTGGGCAACCAAACCAATATGCTAGTGAAAATTGAGGAAGTATCTCTCTCTCCATCTGAAGATAAAGTTATCCCTGAGGTCCCAGTCTCTGTGAAAGAGGAACCTGTAGACAGCTTTATGCCTGAACTGGGTATCTCTCATCTGCTTTCCTCTCATCGTAGCCTTGCAGCCTCAAGCTATCTGTTGGATGCCTGTAGTGACTCTGGATATGAAGGATCCCTGTCGCCCTTCAGTGACATGTCCTCTCCACTTGACACTGAGCATGCTTGGGAGGATAGCTTTGCCAGTGAACTCTTTCCCCAACTGATCAGTGTCTAACCTGGTAGTGTTAACTCCCCTTGGATAACTATCCTGGCAGGATAACAGGATATGGCCCTTTGGGGTGTTGAGGGTGGGGTTGGAATCGAGCGTATTCAGAAAAGCATTGCTCACTTCTACCCATGCTAGTAGATGGAGTGATGGCAAATGCCTTTCTCCTGGCATGAAGCAGCCTAGGGTGTCCTCTCCTGCTGCCCCCCCTCACTGTTGGCTTGGTTTCTGAATAACTTGCCAATTCTATGTGAACCTGAAAATGTTCATTTTGTGTTCCATTGAAAGTAATGTTAATACCAAAAATTGCAGTGGGATATTCGTGTATAGACAACTGGGTGAGAACTAAATAGTCTGTACATCTTGCAGATTTACTATGTAAATGCTTGTTCTCCATTTGCTATGTAGAGTTGCTTTTGCCATTTAATATTTAACTGTACTGGTGCAATTAAAGTGCAGCGCAGCTCACTGACCCTTTTATGCCTTGGATCTCGGGGTGGGGGGGAGAGGGTCCAGGCCTTGCAGAATTTGAAATTATAGAAATTTTAAGAGATCAGGTCTCTGTCTCATGGTTATACCAACTTAACGCACTAATCCAGCAGTACATCTGTGATGTATGTAGCTGGGTGCTTTAGCAGCTTCTTTCTGAGAGCACCTGATGTTGCAAACTCTGTTCAAGGTAGATGGGTTTGTATGATGGCCAGAGCTGCTAGAGCAAAATCTGCAGCGTGAATAGGGAATGCAGGTGGCATAGCTTGATGTCTGAATAAAATTACTGTAGTATCTTCCTGTTGGCAAGTAATGCCATTCAAAATGCTCGGTCTGAGCGGAGGTGAGTGCATTGAAGCGGCATGTCTAGTGTTCATGAAGCAGTGTGAGACACACGGTGTGAAGAAGATGCAGATCCGATGTTACCACAGGAATTCCTAAAGCATAAAATCAACTTTGTAGGAGCGAATTTCAAATACCACAGTAGGGCTGTCTTGTCCTCATCTGTTTGTTCCATCATCACAGTATGAAAAACGCTTGAATTGGAGTGACAGAGAAGAAACTGAAACTTTACACTGGAAGTGTGAGTGCTGTTCCAGGTGTTTGCACAACTGTTCTTGGTTTAAGTGCTATTTCATGTCTTGCATTCAATTCTGACAAAAATAACTTGAGGTGGGGGAGGGGAAGGAAATGGGGGATGGGACAGGAGGGTATTGGTCACTAACATTCAAGGTGACAGGGCTGCTTAGGATTACAAGTTCGAGTAACCTAGCTTCTTGTAACAAAGCATTCTAGCTAAATACTGGATAGCAGCAAAGACTACAGCTGTGCAATATAGCAGAAACAGATTTTAAACCAGAAGTAGTCTGAAAATAAGTTGCTTTACTTTCAAGCTGGAAAATAGGGATGACTGCAAGAAGACCTTTACTACCTAGCATGTTGTTATGAGTCTAAAAAGCAAATGGATGTTGCAGAAAGTGAGCATTTGATCCATACTTTTGCATTACTTTTGTCAGTATTATTAGAACTTCATAGGAAATTAAAAAATGAATTCAAGTACAGCAGAAATGATGTGTGGAAGAAGTTTCATTTCTTTAAAAGCTGTACATTTTCTAGCCTAGAAATCAAATACTTTACAGGAATAAGTAGCAGTTGAAAGTAGCATCTGTCAAAGGACTGATATTTTGCATATTCTCCTCAGGGCTATAGGAAGGTTGAGACTAGTGCACCAGAGATGTGCAGCCCATCCCGCTGCTTTTGTGGCCGTTTTTCCTGTTCTCACACAGACAACATCTGGCCTCTAAAAGGTAGTGCAATTAGAAGGCTAAACATAGTACTCGGTGGAACTGTGTCTCTGTTGGGTGCCGCAGTACTTCTAGGCAATGTGGGCGTCCTTGCAAATTTGATATTTGAGACAGTCACTGTAGACGTAGCCTGTTCCTGTATGAGGCTCTTGCTTATTTTTCTTCAAGAGCTTATCCCAACTGTAAAGTGGAACTTTTGGTGATATATGCTATCTTCCTTACGATACCTCAGGTTATCAAGGATGTTTCTCAGTCCAGTTTCATTTGTGTGATGTTTAGCATTAGAATTACTTTTTCTGTGCAAGACAAGCTACTGTGATTAAACCAAGCACTTTTTGAAGCATGACAACTGATAACCAATCATGTTAATAGCTACTGAAAGTAAAGCCTTTGCTGAAAAATTAAAATCAACTAATTAATGAAATCAACTATATAAAGTTAATATCCTTGCTGCCTGAACATCTTTTTTTAATCTTTTTTTCCCTTATTAAAGTATTTGGGAAGAGTGTGAACAGAGGTAAGAGGGCTTCCCATATATTATGGTTGATTTAATTACGGTTTCTGCTATTAAAAATACTGTAAGGGCAAGTCGTCTTGTTGTTTTGGGTTAGTTGTGTTTTAGCTTAACTAACGTAGCAAGAAATGGTAGCACAGCAAAGAGGCTTCATGGAGTGTTCAAGAACCTGCCTGGAAAACCTTAAAGTCCCTTGGTGTCTGTTCTCCCATGCCCCCCTCAACCCTCCCCAGTTTCTCTTTGGACTATCTTCACCAAAGAATGCATCTCCAAGTTGCTCCGGGGGAGGTTTAGGTGGGATATTAGGAAAATTTCTTTACTGAATTGGAACAGGCTGCCCAGGGAGGTGGTGGAGTCACCGTCCCTGGAGGCGTTTAAAAACACATGTAGATGTGGCACTTCAGGACATGGTTTAGTAGGCATGGTGGGGTTTGGTTGACAATTGGACTAGATGATCTCAGAGTTCTTTTCCAACCTTAATGATTCTGTGATTCCAGCTTTTATGCTTAAAGGTGTAGAAATCCTGTCATTTCCTTGAGAAAATTGAGCAGAAAAAGAAGGACAAAATCAAAGTCAAGAGTAGCTTAAAGCTCACAGGCTGTAACACCTGATACCTGCACAACTGTGCTTTTTTTTTTTCCTTTTTTTTTCCCTCTGGCAATGCTTAAGGACATTTTTTTTTAAATGGTAGCTCAGGTTAAGACATAGCAATGTTAACTGACAGGGATGAGGAAGAGCAGAGGTGAAGAGTTAACGTGAACTCTTGGGAAACTGCTTAAGAGAGAAACTTCTTATATTGGCTGCAACAGATTTCTTGGGGAAAGTGTGACCTTTGTTTTCAATGAATAAGGAAGAAGTTTACAATTCTTGCCTTCAGCTTTTGATGCACCATTAAGAAGGCACTGCCCGGTATCATAAACATGTCATAATAACTAAATCCAAGGACCCAACAAGAGTAATTCAGCTCAAACCAAGACCAAAGTAGGGCATCTTTTACCAAATTATAGAGTGGCACAGAAAAACATAGCTGCCTTTAAAACAAACAAACAAAAGCCAAAACAAACAAACAAAACCCATACAACTAGAAAAGCTGTCCAGACAGGAGATGGCTATAGGCAACTCTAAGCTGTTGTGTTTTCCTTTAAGACAAAAGTTGGTGGAAAAACTGAAGGACCTGAAATGTCTGACAGATGTTGAAGTCCAACAGCTGTACATGAATGGTACGCTGAAAGAAATAGGAATACAAGCAAGATGTGGCCATCCTAAGCAAAAAGTCCTGTACTGATTATCAGCCTTGCCTGTGCTGCAGCATTAAGCAAGACAACCACCAGAAAATCCAGCATTGTAAAGGACTGCTTCAGACAGCATTCAGAATTAAAAAAAAAAAAATTATACCTCTGCTGCTTATTACTTTCCTTTGTTCTTAAGCCAGCCAAACTACAGTTCTCAGCTGCTGGGCAAGCTTCTGCTCCAGCAATTATTCTGAGCAAGTGGTGTAAGAAAGATCAGTGCTCACAACTTTGAGATTTTTAAATTGCTTTGATTCATTAAAGTAGTTAGCGGTGGTTTGAACCAGAATCTTGAGTATAGTTTGGTAGCTGCAGAGGTAAGCTTTCTGGGCCTCCTGTAGCATGAATTCAACTTAGTCTCCCCTAGAGCAGCCAAGTGCTTTGAAGTGAAGACTGCTTCCGCAGCAGGGGGAGGAAGCAGCGGTGGCGTAGATCCCCTTTTCTCCACCGTAGTTGCAGCAGCTGCTAACTGTCGCTTTGAAGAGCACTGCAATCCTCAGAATCATCCTTCTGCTACCACAGGTGGGGCAGAAGGGTAAGAGTGGATGGGGCGAGTGGTACGGAGTAGAAAGCTACCGTCTTCTGCTCGAGGAGCAGCTCCACTGCAGCATGGCCTGCCGCTGCCCTAGCGGCCAGGGAAAGCACTTCTTCCGTCCCGTGGCCCAAAACACCTCAATGTGGGGACTGAAGTATTTCACTGGTTCTGCATCTCTGTCTCTCTCTTCTCTCCTGCAACAGGCTGCTCCAAAAGGCTGGAAGACGTGTCATTTTGCCACCCCTCTGCCTTCCTCCGAAGCTGCCCATTGACACGGCTCTTGTACCCAAGCAGCTCCTATCGGTGCCTGCAGCCACCACCCAAGCCCCATCCGTCTCTGGGGGGCTGGACCTGCGCTTCGGCCCTTGCAGCACCATTTGTGAACATGTATGGGATGAATTGTGAAGGTGATGCAAGATGAAGTGAAATAGATAACCCTCAACACTGCCTATTGAAAATCGCTTCCATGCTGTGATTAGTGAGTAACTTCCCAGGTGTGATTTACCAGTTAAAACGCTGGCAACACCGCCACCCCCTCAGCTCGCGCAGCGCCGCGTGCTTGGCGGGCACGGGCAGCTGCTGCCCACTTTCGATAGTGCATCACTCATCGGGCCTCACAGCTCAACGCATTTTGTATCTTGAGCAACAAATTTTTGTCTAAAAAAAAAAAAAATCAAGGAAGATTCTATTACGGTCACATTTCCAGCATATTTGGAAATGGACTCTTTTTAATAGATTCACACCCGAACCTTGTTAAGCACAGTAGACAAAAAGTGTTCAATGGAGTAGTATTTACAGTTTTGCTTGCCTCTTTCAACTTTACAGCTACAGGTATTTCCTGGCATGCTTTGTCCTGATCTACTGGCAGCATTAGGTTCCCAGACAAGCTGCTAATATTTATTGAGATCTCTTCCAATGAAAGCACACAAATAATTCTTGTTGAGCATCTGGAAGCCTAATAGCATTCAGAATTTTTATTAGCACTAATATTTTTTACTAGAATCAAATCCTCCTAGGTGCTACTAAGGCAGGATGGGGGGGGATATCAACATCCACAAATTAAAAGTGTGAGAATTTAAACTGTCAGCAGAGGATCTTTATCTGAGATCTTCTTGTAGGTAAGTGATGCAAAGTTAAACAAAACCCAGGCAAAGCTGGGGCAGCAGAGGCAAGAGTAACGTGTGTAGATTTCACCTTTGCAGTATGCTTCCTTAAGACTGCTTTCTGATTGCTCTAACTTCTGTTTTGGAGTTCTACTTGCCTCACAACAAGCATGGATCCAGAGCCAGTGGTTCACGTGTATGTTACATCTGCATTTGATTAAATAAATCATCTGCGATGGAAGCCACGCATCTGCTCTAGCTAATGGATACAAGGCACAGGCTCTGGAACGATTACAAGTCCAGTTCCACGTCCATGCCAAAATTAGTCCTGTCCCTCTCTGCAGGGTTGGCTTGGTAACGGAGACACTCCTCCCAGCTCTACAATCGTCCAGCCACAGCCACAAGGAGTCTCCGCCAGCCAAGAGAGCCTTACGCAATCCTAAATGGGTTGGGTTTTACACTGTTCTTTTCCTCTCTCCGACTCTGCATTAGAGAAGTGTTTAAGTCTTGTCTAAATCCATGGTACAATTTAAGCAAATCAATGTTTGACTCAGCCTAGGAGCCTCAGGGGGTTTTATTAATATTTTTTAATATAAATCTGAAGTGTTTTTCCCTTATTTTGAAAGCAAAGGTAATACTGGTCTAGCACCCCCCTCTTTATCTTTCAGCTGCTTGAAAAACTCTTTGAACAGAAGATGTTAAACAAAAGAGCAAAGTGTTGCATTCTAATAAAATAATTATTAAAATTTGAATTTGTTTAAAACTCTCCTCAAAGATGTCTTGATTTTATACAGAACTAAGCAAGTGAGGCATTCTTAATTTTAGTCTGAAGTAAAATGAAAGATCTGAAAACACAAGCTATAGCAACACCTTTTAAAACCCCTTTGCTTTGTTAGAGGCCTTTGGTCATGACAGCATTACAGCAACTCTTCCTTTCCGGCAGCTTCAGGTTTTTATACCCTGCTGTTGTCCCCCTCCCTGTCCTGTTGAACACCGTGGAGGAGAGAAGTGGCATGCCCTTGGGACTATGTGGTTAAATTAAAAATCTTAGGCCAGAAGAGTATTTTACCCTCCAGTTGAAGGATGGGACATAAGCTTTCAAGATTTTCACTTTTATTAGAAATGAAACACGGCCATCTAAAAAATATTTTAGAAAATTTATTGAAAACTGACATACAAAGGGTGATTTGGTCCCAAGAGAACACAGACCAGAATCAGATCGTCCATCTTTCAAAATAAAGTTTTTCCTAATACTGCATCACGTTTGCCATCCTGCTTGTAAACAGCATTCATAAAAGTCTTTTAAGGAAGCCAAAAACAAATGAAACAGCTACAAATACAGAAGTTTGAAAAAACCCAGTAGCTTGTTCTACCCTCTCCAAATGATTGCTATAGCAAGAATCTTGCTCAGTCCTCCCAGATACTTGATTCCTGCTCTAACCCACTCTTCTCCCCATCAATGTAAGCGATTCAACCATGTTCTCTCACAAGGGCAGAAATGAATTATGAAAAAATTAAATGTTTTCCACCAAAGCAAATTTCTTGGACACAGATTTTTCCCATCTCATGGTCTTTGTCAAGAGTCCACCACTATATTCTTGTTTCAGATGGCAGAATAACAGGGGTCAGTGATGCTGTATTAGCATCAAACAGTTAGGAGGAAATACACCTCTCAAAGTCAACCTTTGGTACAAACATAACAGGAAAAAAGTATGCTTAAAAGCAGTCTACACAAGTGTCATCTTCTGCAAATTTGATACAGAATTTGTCATTTTTAAGAGGAAAAAACTGCATCTAGATTTGGTGTATTTAGGCCTCCCACAGTTTCCTACATCCTCTGTTGCAATTTTAGTGTTGCTGATATGGTTTCATCAAATTTTTTAATTTTTTATGCTTTCTTTTCAGTTTATTTAGGATTCAGAGCTATCAGCTAAAACAGTTCCAACCTTGAACTTTCACTATAATCCTGGCAAGCTTAAAAACAGGTAGTTATTTAGAGGCACCGCATTTTCTACTCGCAGTGACTACAGCCTTCTCCAAACCGCACTGCTTTACTTTATATTCAAGCAATGTAGCATGTCAAAGGCTGTAGATTCTAAGCACGTTCATCAGCTTAATAAAGATGAGAAATTTTACACAGTACATGCAAGACATTTATAGCAGACCCTGAAATTAAATAGGCATAATAGCAAGACAAAACTGCACACATTCTCCCATTTAATAAAAGTTCCAGAATGGTAAAGTTATACACCAGTTTCCAGAGTAATACCTATTCAAATGTTGGAATGTTTTTAGTGAAGCTCTGAAATGTTTTAGCAAGACACAGCAAATTTCACACAATCTTCAACAAGAGCAGCAAGATAGACAGGACTTAACAAATAGGGGTATCTTTTGAACAAAGCTTCTGCTGTCAGCCAAAAGAAAAGAAAGGATAACTGCAAAAAGAGAAGCCTGATTTTAAACTATCAACTATGGGTTATTCAACAGTAAAAAACATCTTCACAAAGATTATCAATTAGCTGTGCAAAGGAAGAATAGATTTTCTTATGCAAACAGCTGCATTACTGTGCACTTGCTCCTTTACGTTAGCAAGATGTCCAAAACAGACTGGGATGCTAAGACTCTGAACAGAACCTATTCCTTTGAAAGGAATTTCTTACAAAAATCGTCAATTCAGGTATCTCTGAGAAAGCTCAAGGACTTAAGAACAGAAGATAAGATTCTCTGCCTTGTTTAAGGGCTGTAAGCATAATGAAACTGTTGTGCACTGAGGAAATGTACAAGCAGTAACTCATTGAGGACTCCTTTTCTTAACACCCTAAGCAGGATACAAAATTCTTTTGGCATACTACAAACTATGTGATGTTATGTTAATGGCACATGTTCTGGCTTAAATTCTAAGTCTAGATTCCCTCAGGAAGAAGACAAGCATCTTTTTTTACTTCACCACCAATGCCAGCAGTCTCAAAGTTTGGGACTTGGTTACAGCCGATAATGAGCATTTGACCCTCTTTATGCCAGAAAGATCGGCTCCCTGTTATCTGATTTACTTACCATGTTTACCGAAATTAAAGGATGCCATTTATTTAATCAAAAGTTACACTGTCTTCAACTGACTTTCCTACTCGATGCATACAAAGAATCACAGCATAATATAAAATGTGAATCAACTGTCTGAGAACCACTTTTCTCCAGACTTTGCATCATTTGGGGAGAGGGGGCATCAAAACCCCACAAACACAATTTAGGAGCCAATGAATGAAAGATGACTAAAGTTAGTAGATATCTTGTAAGTTACTCACTGGTTTTACTTTCCACAAAGCAAGAGGCTTATGCTCAGCTGTAACATTCCTTCCCTACCACAATGCAGACTCTGAGTTTGCATTTGCATAAACTCAAAAACATTTGAGTTTACATAAAGTACAAACTAGCCACAGATGCAATAGTGTGAAAAGTTGTATTTCCATAAGGATTGCTTTTCTATCTGTGACTAGACTTAAAAGTACATCTCCCTTTCCATACCTTTTCGTAATTCAGATTAAACTAACTGACCAAGCATAGTATGTGCGCCAAAGTCTTAATGGCTCAGCAAGTGAAACATGTGGCTTAAACCACAGTTACATTCAATGTTTGGATTTTATACTTTACCAAGGACAATTAACAGGCTATTTCGCCATTAAGCAAGATGGAAAGCTACTTCCTTGTTCCAAAGGCCTCTGGATTACCTTCTCAGTAAAAACAATAATATTTAACAGACCAGAGTACAGAAATCTTGGGGCTTTTTCAGTTTCCTTAAGTTGTGTCTGGCCAATCCACGTTCTTATGATTGTTAGTAGGAAAAACAAAAACAAATAATAAAACTTCCGATTCACACATCAAACCAGAAAGAAAGAGGGAATCAAAAAACAGCAACAAAAAACATCAGAAGCTCACCACTCCCAGTCTAAAATCTGGAATCTACAACTCCATTTCTTCTTCTGCACACCCAGAGATTCCCAAACTAGCATACGGATCTGAAGACATGGCAGTCTGTTGTGACTCAGGGAATGTTTCAGTCTGTGGGTCAAAAGCAGCTCTTGGTGTTGACTGCTTAGCTTGACACCCTTCTGTGCTCTGCTGCTTGAAGTTCTTAACAGAAACAGACTTCAGTTTATCTGTGAGAAATTCAGGAAGAGGTTTCCAAAGCACCAGCTCCATAGAAGGACGGCTCCTAGAAGGGATGGAGTCTCAGTTAAATTGAAGTTCTCCAATCACAACTATATTAAATGCAGAAGACCAGTGATTATCTTCATCCTTCGTGCTAGCCTGGAACTATATTCCAGAACCCATATACCTTTTTTTTTTCCCCCCTATTAAATTTCCTCTTCCTTAAATTTCCTCTTCCTTAACTAGTTCCATTACTTCCAGTTCTAACCCTGTATTTTCTTTCTTTTCCTTTCGCACCAAAATTGATGACCACTGTCGGCCACACTTCAGGACCTTCTTCTTTTGGAAACTCACATATATAAAAATCAAGATATAATGGTTTACTCAACAAATTTCACTCTGTACAAATGAGGAGTACAAAACAGACAGCTTGATGACCACTATAGTTCACTTTTACATTAGGATAGTTTTTCCTATTTTTGACCGGATGAATGGTCCATTATACAACATTAGCTGTATCATGCAGTAATTAAGGACATCTCCACAAACATGAGACTGGGTCTCTCTTTTCATTTGCATGTGTTAGCTACATAGCACCATGATTTCCTCCAGAACTTACATAGATTCTATTATTTTCTTTGTCAGGACTTCACCAAAATCCCTCTTCATCCCTTTTTTAAGGGTATCTGACAGGATAAGAGTGGGCAGATTGCTAACATTTCCATCAGCATGAACTTCCTCATCTTCATCAATTATCCTAGGAATGGAGGGGGAAGAGGGAGATAAACACTATTGAGCATACTGTTAACAGGCACATCCACTGCAAACTACAGTTACATCTACGTGCACTGCATTGTACAGTGTAGATCTCTGACTTAGGCTGGGTACCAGAAGCAGCGGGGCCATGTTAACGCGAGTCTCTCTTGGGCCAATATACCCTAAGAATGACTGTTCCCATAGAAGCCACGTGAGCAGCTATGCCACTTCTGGTACCTAAGCTAGCTTTGTTATCCCTGCGCCATCCAGCAGCGCGCAATGCAGACGTACACTAAGAGAAAATAAATCGATTCACTTCAGGGGAAAGCGTATGACTCAGCCACATGCCAGGAGTGAGTCTCAGTTATGCAGTAGCTTCGCCTGCTCAATTCCCCATATCCTAACTTCGAGAATTATTGAAAAGCTACTGAATATCATTCTTAGCCTTTAAGGGCACTGCACCAATTTCTCAGAGATTAAAACGGTGCAAAAAATTGAAGCATTTAGAACAAACTGCAGGTATCTCCTTTGGTTTTGGTAAACCTTTTAAAGAAAATTTAGCAGAGTAGCTGGGAAGGATGGGGAACAATCCTCTGAGAGGCCCAAAGCGGACTCTGTAATGCAGATATAGCCAGATAATAAAGACATATAGCACTACTCTGATTTACCCATGAAAAAATAAAATAATCTAACAGTACCTTGCTTCCCTTCACGCATCATCTATGGAGTAATCATCTAAAAAAAAATCTTGTTTTATAATTTATGTAACTTTTGGCTTTTCTAACAACTGTCTGCAGTGGTCATTTTGGATATTTTGGAATACTAGCTCAACTGCAGTCAACCGATATACACACGTGACATTCCCAGAAACCTTTCAAAGGCAAGAAACCACAGTATGTTCATTCAACAATTGGAACAGACTGCCCACAACCACCCCATCACCCCAATATCAAGCCATCTGGTATTTAACAGCAAGATGAACCTCAGTCTTAATTGCGTATGTGCAGAGAGATCTCTCTGGTTCACGCTATTCTCTACACCGAGAAGTTCACATCTGTCTTGAGCATTTAGAAGTATTAAGCACAGAACATGCTGCAATTGGTTGAAAAAAGCTGAGCTCAAGTCTGACCAGATAACATCAGTTAAAATTTGAGCTCTGGACACCCACAAAAGAGCATAAAACCCCATTATGGTATACTGATGCTGCATAACGATTGTGAAAAGGGGATATTTATTCAGCATCTCTTGCTCTAGCACCCTCAATTTCAGACCACGGTATCAGCCCCAAGACTCATAGGACCATAGGTAGCCTAAAAAGAAATCTTTTTGAAAACTTGAACAGAAGGTTCATCTCAGACTTAAAGTAGTGTTATCACACTGCTAAGCGCTAGATTTAACCCTTAATGCCCACCAAAAAAGGGAAAGCTCAGCAAAGCCAGTCTACTCAATCCCTGCATTTACCTGTCCTCAATTTCCTGAAGCTTCCTGCGAGCAACCTCGCATTGCTGTTCCCCCATTGTCTGATCCATTTCTTCACAGGGAATTTCTAACATGGCAGTTTCAGGACCGCTGCCACCATACTGACTTGCTACCTCCCCAGCTGCCTGCTGACCTGCACAGAGAATCCATTCTTCAGTGTTGGGATTCAAAGGGCAATTTTTGGCTCCTGTCAGTCTCTTCTTCCTCACAGGACAACTAGGAAACAAAATAAGTTTACAATTGTCAAAAGAGAAACATGGCATTCTACAGGGAAAAATGTTATAGACTGTCGTGTACATTTCATCAGATTTGACATATTATGGAAACACAGCCTCCACAAAGGAAATACATCCACGTTGCTCTTATTAGAATGTGCATACCCATGCAAGCAAATCAGTGCTACACAGTTATTTAGGTAACTTAAATGGATTTGGGCTTATGTGCAATTCAGGGGAAGAGTTCCAAATGGAAACAATGACAGAATTTCCCTTCCTGCATATGTTGTAAGGGAGATGTGCTCAAATCTTTATAGAAAACAAAGAGCAAATTAAGATTTTTCAGGCTATGAAAGACAAATTGCATTTACCCTTCCGCCTCTTCTTCTAGCTTATGCTTCTTTCCACAGCGAACAGAGACACTGCAAAAAGAAAAACAAATGGTTATTTAGCTTCTAATTATATCTTCCAGTGACACTGAGATCTTCAAACAGTATTTTCCTCCTTTTAAAAATTTCACTTGCAGCTAAGAGCCACAGTCGCAGTATGTCATCAGCTGCGAAGGGAGCGTAAAAATTTTGGACAATAAACGACTACTTTGTTCCAAAGAAAGTCAAAGGTGGCTGTAATTACTCAGTTCTCTGAGCAGAATTCCATACTAATTTCTCCTCCTTTATGCTATTTATTTTTTCCACAAGGGGCAAGACCAATTTTTGCTAAAATTCAGATGCTTCAAGAAGCAACACGTGATCCAACTTCAGTCTCTCAATACACTGTCTCACAGTGACATACCCAAATTAAATATGACCAAACAACACATTTTATGGAACAATTGAGGTTTTTTTCTGCACCTGGATAGCCAGAATGTAAGAGCCAGTTAAAGGCTCTGTTAGACCCCGTTAAAAAAAACAAACAGTAAAAAAAAGTACATAAGCTTAAAAGCATGTCAAGAGATTGGCAAACTTAATCGCATTTCTCTCCTTTTAGAAGGCTCCTTCACCCCCCACTGACAAACTTGAAGGCCGCAAGACGAGCGCAACACAGTCCTAGCGCCGCCGAAGCGCCACACTACTAGAAGAACACAAACCATAACCCGTCTTGAAAAGAAAACTTATTTCGCACGGACAGCGCAGCTGGGAAACACGCTCCTTCCCTGCTCCAGCGGTGCCTGGGTTTGCACTTACTGGCGGTGACCCTGCTGCTGGTGCGGGCCTTGCGGGTACGCCGCGCTTGTGAAGGAGCCCACCGGGGCCACCGTCAAGCCCTCGTTGTAACTTCCAAGCGCA